>JASTWR010002453.1:0-18681 GCA_030770355.1 Harpagoxenus sublaevis
TAACATAATTATATAACATAATTTAAAGAATTTTAAAAGAATCCATAAGAACGAAATTTCTATGCATATGGTCTATGCTACAGCCAGCAATTAAATGACGAACTATAGTTCCATCATATCGAAAAATAATCCATATTATATTATTTAGTGTAGACTGCATTGAAGATAAAAAATTAATAATAATAAATTAAAGACAATAAGTAAAATCATAATAGAAGATCATAATAATTATAATTTAAATGAAGAGAAAATGAAGAAAATAAAATAAACTCACTTAACTTTTCTTTTTGTATTATTTAGTATAGAGTGCATTAAAGATAATAAATTAATGATAATAAATTAAAAAGACAGTAATTAAAATTATAATAAAAGATCATAATATAATTATAATTTAAACAAAGAGAAAATAAAGAAAAGAAAATAAACTTACCTGACTTTTCTGATGTTGACTCATTCGTCTGGATTGGATGTAATGACTTTTGGGACGTCGTTTGATATATTGGTTATAGATCTGAATAAAACAATTTAAATCACACTAATCACTCAAATATAGAGGATTATGTAAATGTTTTAACAAATATAATATTCCAGGCAGCACGCATATCCAAAATCGGGACATAAGACGTTTTATGTCCCGATTTTGGAAATGGTACTATCTAGGATAGCTATTAAGAATATTAATTCAGAGAAACTAACTTCCTACTCTTAACAAATTTGAACAAAAAATTCATTTGTTCGTATAAAGGAAAAGGTTGTCTCGTAGTACTTCCACTGCCACTTCTAGTTTCTAGATCTCGTATTTTTTTTTCACGAGAATATCGCTCGCGCAACCTCGCCCATCTAGTTTGACAATCTGAAGCTAAAAGACACAATAATAAATTTTTCCATTAAATATATTGTTAGAAATTGCATCACGTGAATTAATATTTAGTGAAATCATTAATGGTGATATTATTTAAATGGCCTTTGTTTGTTTCACCGAAATTGTGTCCATTTTCGGCATACTTTTTCTAATCATCTGCGACACAAAGACATTTATATCTAAATAGCGGAGCATATTCTTTGCTCGTCAACTCGATTATTGGTGTAATATAATTATTACCGGGGAGGGGGGGGCAAAGGCCGGAATTTTCTCAAAATCCCAGGAAATAAAATATATACCGAGCCTTCGCGCCTCCGAGCTCCGGCGCCATTCGCAATGTCACGGCTTGTAGAATAGAGAATTATAATTAATCATTTTGCGATTTGCGATCCGTTCGCGCAGTGCGTGTTTGCGATAAAGATCCGCGCTTAACGCTAACAAATTCGTCTTTGCGAGTTTTTGATCGCGTATCGAAAACTCCGGGCTCAGTCGTAACTATAGATTGGTCTAAAATTTTTGAACTTGTAAATATTTATTTCTGATATTACAACAAAGACAGTAAAACGAGACTAATCGAATCCTTTTTTTATTGGAACTTTTCGACGCCCTCGCTCTTGCGATCACGACACGAACATTTATAATTAATACTTATACCTAAGAAATACATTTCCTCTGATAACAAAATCTGTCAAAAGCAGATAATTATAATATATATATCATATATGTATATATATATATATATATACATGTATATATATTAGACTGGCGCTTATTTTGGACTTGAACGAATTCTTTCGCTCCCAATTGTCCAATCCATCCCAAATGGCTGAAAAAAGATACCCTTTAAGGTCGAGTTCTATAGCTCAATTTTAAAGGGTGCCACTGCCCATCGATACGTACAACCTACACTTTAAAAAATCATATTTTCTATAAAAATCCACACATCGACTTTGTTAGTCTCATTTTTAAAAAAAAGGTACACCCTATATACAAAAATTGGTGAATTTGAAGGTAGCAACCCTTCAGCTACACACCCTGTCAAAAAGTGCCAAAATCACGAAAAAATGAAAAATGAGCACAAAAGGGAGAATTTTTTGGTTTACCTTCAGTTCATGTATACCTTAGAGGGTATCTTTTTTCAGCCATTTGGGATGGATTGGACAACTGGGAGCGAAAGAATTTGTTCAAGTCCAAAATAAGCGCCAAAATAAGATACATATATACAATATACATTATGCATATATACATATACATATTATTATAGCAAAATCTGTCAAAAACATACAGTCAATACATTGTCACGTTTTTAAATATATATATACTTATATATTTATATTTATTTATTAAAAAACATAAAAACATGAATGAAATTATGTGACTGTACACAATACTGATATAAAAAATGCGTTCTGATACCTGACATCTTTAAAACCTCCTATTTCTTTCCATGAGTTATTTTTTTTTTAAATATCTTTAAAATCTTTTGATCTTTTATCATAAATATGGGGATAACTTTTGACAAGATCCACTAATAACGAATCTTCATCTTTCGAAGAAATTATATTTATCATTCTGCTTTCATTTTCTTCATTTTCTTCATTTTCTCCATTTTCTCCTCGATTAGAATAATAATTATTATGATCTTCCATTTTAATTACTTTCTTAATAACAATCTTTAATTTATTATCTTTTAATTTATTATTTTTATGCATTGACATTGTTCGGCGTATCGCCTTGTATATATAATTGATTAATTGTTCTTGTTTATTTTGTATTAATTGCATTTGATTATTATTAGTAGTTATTGTTAATATTCGCGGGACGTCGGTGGATCGCGATCGGGACAATTTTGAATCATGCGACTCACCAATTGGTGCTGCCATCGTTGATCCACCGACGGCAGCTATTACCCCCAAAAGGGGAGCAAGTACTCGCTCGCGGCACGTTTTAGGACCGCGAGCACTCACTCACCACCAGACACTCTCATCGTCAAGACGCTCATAAGGAGCTTTCGAACGCGCACGAAGTTTCGGACGTCCGACCGCGATCTTCCCCCCACTCTTGGGGACCGATCTTTCGCCTGCCTTGCTTGCTCGTGATTTTCGCCTGCTTGTGCTTGCTTGTGCCCGCTTTATTACGCCTTGCACTTGTGCCTGCTTGCTGCCTGCAACCCCACTGCATCCGCCTGCATGCCGGACCGGCAGAGCCTGGCCACGTGGAATACGGCGAGGACGGACGAGAGTCGGAGTCAACCGGGAGACGACGGGCGCCCGAACGGTGAGTCGCTTTTTTCGCTTTCGTTAGTTTCGTTGCATGCGCATTTCGTTTCGCATTCTTTCGCCTATTTCGCTAATTTAGTCGTGAGGGGGATTATAATCACCCCCCCTCTGGTCCTTCGAGTATAGAAAATCTCGCCTCCGGGGACGGTCTTACACCCCCCCCCCCCCGTTCAGACATATAAATATGACAGGTGGAAGTCGTTTGGCATTTGATTGGCTGTACATAAATCATATGCATAGAAATTTCATTTCTATGCACATGCGTATGCTTATGCTTATAGTGTGTGACGTAAATCAAATATCTCGATGCTCATTGGTTCAGAAAGTCTTATGCTATGTACATGCAGCTATGCCATTTTGTGTGCGATAGACTTAACCCTCAAAATACTCCATGCTTTTTGGCACCTTAAAAGTACTCCGTCGGGTCCTTTTTGCCTTTCGACTTATAAATAATAGTAAATATCATTCAAAAAATTTCGCAAAATTCATGGATATTTTTTGAACTTTCCTCTTTTAGGCTGTGATGTTAATTTCTAAAAAATTTTTTTCTTAAATAAATTTTTTTAGTTATTAGCATAAAAAATTGAAAAAAAGTGATTTTTTGAAAAATTCATAATAAATATTAAAAATAAGATACAAAAATTTTCAAATACAGTTTTTTTACAGGAAAAGAGTTGCTCTTTCCGATGGTAACGGTCACAATAGCGTAGGATCAAACCAGAAATCCTATTTCACTGATTGAATGTTGGCAATTTTCAAGTGGCGTTTTCACGTTATTTCAAGGATCCGTACAAAATTACCTTTTACAAAAAGGTAAAAAAAAGTCGCCAAGCACGCGTGGTATACCTTGAAAAAATCGAAGTAGTTATCTTTGTACCTCAAAAAAATCCAAGTAATATCTTTACCTTAAAACAACCAAAGTAATATATTTACCTTGAAAAAATTGAAGTAATATATTTATTACAAAAAAAAGAAATGATATCTTTAAATTATGCGCCAATTAAATATATATTATATCGAAAAATAACTATTGTTTTTTTAAAAAATGTATTCCCATTAAAGTGAAAAAATTAATATAAAATGTGAAAAATTTTAGTGAAAAAAACTTGGCGCTGCTAAACGTAATAATATATATTAATGAAAAAATTTCTAAAAATGGAAAAAGTACTTTAAATTAATGTGTAAAAGTCTCTACATTCACATTGTAATTATTAATTTAATATTTTAAATTAGTTATTTATTGCTTTCAAATATTTTAAAATTTTGCAGTGCCAAGTTTTTTTCACTAAAATTTTTCACATTTTATATTAATTTTTTCACTTTAATGGGAATAAATTTTTTAAAAAAACAATAGTTATTTTTCGATATAATATATATTTAATTGGCGCATAATTTAAAGATATCATTTCTTTTTTTTGTAATAAATATATTACTTCGATTTTTTCAAGGTAAATATATTACTTTGGTTGTTTTAAGGTAAAGATATTACTTGGATTTTTTTGAGGTACAAAGATAACTACTTCGATTTTTTCAAGGTATACCACGCGTGCTTGGCGACTTTTTTTTACCTTTTTGTAAAAGGTAATTTTGTACGGATATCACCTCTTTTTGTTATAGATACATCAAACGCCATAATGCCTATCGACATCAACATTTATGTCTGATAAAATCAAATGTAAATATTTTTTGTATTATAACTTACAAGAATTATATCTGAGAGTTTGACATCCTTAAATGTGCAGTGAAGTTTGTATAAATTTATAAATCATTAAAAAAATTAAGACACAAAATATGAATATATTAGGCAAAGTCAAATTTGTCGAGAGCACATTATGCAGTGTTTGCTATAAATAAATTTTGTCGAAATAAAAACAGATTTGATACAGAATTTGACACGTACGATGCTATTGGCAGAATGTCATAGTAGATAATATATGTATAGTAAAGTTTGTTAACAAAATAAGGCAATTAATAATTTATAATACAAACTACACTGCACATTTAATTAAGGATGTCACTGTCAGATATAATTTTTGTGTTATAATACAAAAAATATTTAGATTCAATTTTACACATATATTTGATAGTCATTATTAGAGAAAAAGAGAGAGAGGGGGGAGGGAAAGGGGGAGAGAGAGAGAGAGAGAGAGAACGCGAGCGGGGAACGCGAACGGGGAACGCGAACGGGGAACGCGAGCGGGAAACGCGAGCGGGGAACGCGAGCGGGAAACGCGAGCGGGGAACGCGAGCGGGAAACGCGAGCGGGGAACGCGAGCGGGGAACGCGAGCGGAACGCGAGCGGGGGACGCGAGCGTGACCGCGAGAAAGAGCAATACGTACGATAGATATAACCTCGCCATCCTCGCTCAGGGTGTATCCCAGGAACCAGCCATCCACAAGGCGCAAAGTCTGTCACTCTAGCACTCATGTACTCCGTTTGGAGTGTTCGGACGCGACGACGCGGACGGAATATTTCTCGACGACGCGGACGTCTGAAGCGGCCAATTATATGTACGAGTTTGACTCGCGAGTCCGGCTCGGCGAGCTTGATTCGCGAACCGGACTCGATCGTTTTTCACCACACACACACACACACACACTTCCGAATAGTCTCGATTCTATAATCTAATCTCGACGACGCGACGCGGACGTCTAAAGCAGCCCATAACATGTACGAGTTTTATTCGCGAGCCGGACTCAAACGTTTTTCACCACACACACACTCCCGAATAGTCCCGCCCGAAATTTGGCCCTTCGGACGCCGAGCCCGTCTCGTAACATCTCACCCACAAACGAGTAGAAACCGAGCCGAGCCGGACTCGCGACGTGTATGGGCAGCTTTATGGTTACGTTATGTTTACATGTGTCACATCACATGTGATCGAACTAATGCCAGCGCCGCATCGCATAACGGCAAGGCTACGAAAGTTACAAAATCAGCAACTCCAGTGCTGCTGCCGCGCGCCGTGGCGAGACTGTGAAAGTTACGGTCTGGGACGATGACGATGACGTTTCTTAATTGAAAATTTCACACTTTATCCTATGCATCGTAATATCTCCGCTCGTAGGGCACGTAGCGAAAAAATAAAAACACTTTTATTACATAAATTTGGTCCAAGCTTTACGATAAGCCTAGTTAGAACTTGATGCGTTCACTGGTTATCAAGATCTAAAAATCTCGGTTACTCGCAATTCGTCGCGTCGCGTATATAGAGCCACGGCTGTCTCGCTCCGCGCGTACTTGGCGCGAGACACTGCCGTGTCTCTTGAAAATAAGGGCTGTAAGAGAACAATTGCATGTTTTTCATCAATTTTTATTTTATTTTATTATGAGAAATAGTAGTCTGTCTAAAAATCTTCTACAAGGCTCTTATAAACAATCGGTGCAACAATTGACGCGGTAATCGGGGTTTGGAAAAAAGTGCATTTTTACTTACGTAAACTACTTCGTCGGGTCCTTTTCGACCTTTTGAGACGTTCTCGCTGGCATCCGGAGACAAATTGACAGACCAGGATGTCCTTGCGCGTGAAGGACCCTCCTACCCTAAAGTTTTTTTACGTACACAATAGATGTCGCCTCTGTTCCGGATTCAAAAGATATTCAGGATCGTATTTTTCGGGTGGACGAAAACGACCCGACGGAGTACTTTGAGGGTTAATCGCGCTTTACTTGCGACTGTCGAGCCTTCCTCCGCGAAAGCCCCTCTCAATCTGAATCTTTTGATCGGGAGTACTTCCATCGGAACTCCATTTTCTTCTAATTGCTTGTGAAAATTCTTTGTTATTGCGGTAATTTGTGCACCAGGTGTCTATTAGTGCTTTTGTCGTGCAAGTTCCAAATTTCATTTCTATCATAGGCACATCTGCCTCTTTTAATTTCTTTGCTTGGGCTTCTTTTAAATCCTGGGCAAGATCTTCAATTATTTCCTTTGTTTTTATGATATCAATCGGATTCTGACTTCGATTTTTTCATTTCTCTCGTTAGCGCACAGCAGTTTTTCTCCGTCTCTTCCGACGTTGTACTTACTGCGTCTTCAATGACTTTTTCTTCATTCTTTGCCGTGATTGCCGCGACTTTTCTCGCGCGGTTTTCCGGCTTTTCGGATTTTTTGTATCTATATTCCGGTCTCTCGAATTCTCTTTTCTTGTAATCAACGCGCTCTCTTGTGTAACGCGTGACTTTTGCTTTGTCGTCCGCATCATCGCTGTCAAGCATTTCTACGATATCGACGCTATCTTTTCGTTTTGCCTGGGGCGATTCTGTCTTCCGCCATCCTTTCGACTTGTTGAAGGACGAAAAGTTCGCCCTGTCCTTCCTGGCGAAATTGTTGTAACAATTATCGCTATATTTGGCACAGTGATGCGAACTGCGATTCTTTTGCCCGCAGCCAGCGCGTTGGAGGGGATAGCGCGCCCGCCGCCGGCTCGACGCTCGGGCGTGCTCGGGCCGGGTGGCTCGGGCAGCGTCGGGCACAGTCGGGCAGCAGAAGAGCGCAAACATATGATGATGCGGGCTGTCTCTTTCTTTCCTTACAGCTATAGCTGACAAAACGCGTTAGCGGCTTATCTCGTATCTATTAGATTAAATTTTATCTCGCGTATCCCTTTGCGCACTAGACGCGAGACACTATCGTATCTCTTTATTTATAATTTATATAATTGTATAAATAATAAATGCAAAAATGACTAAAACAAGTATACAAATTATATCGCTATTTATCCCACATAAAAAATATTAACTTATTATAAATAATTGTATACAGGGTGTCCCAGAATATTTGGGACTTTTCTCAAAGACAGATAGAACGGACTCAACTGAGTCGAAAAGTCCTTTATCATTTTGCAATTTTCGCAATAGGTAACGAGATATTAATAATTAAAAATCTCCGTATTAGCCCGGCCTACCGCCAAATGCAAGCGCGCGGCGAGATGCGGCCGCCCACTGCCCACCGATCGATATCCGCGGTCGGCGCGCGGGGAGTTGTTTACTACAAGCGGCAATGGTTACACACGAGTGGCGCGTAACGCTGGGCCCCCGTTCTGAGATAAGATAGGTTCCTCGTCTTTTTTTAATAAAAATAAAATTGTCAAACAGCACAAAAATTGTCTATGTGTGTACGTGTACATGCATGGAGAGGGCTTCGTTTGCCTACAATCCCGATTGCCAACAGCTTCGTTTGCCCACAACATTTTGCCTACAGCTTCGTTTGCCGACATTCCCGATTGCCGACATTCCCGATTGCCTACAAGCATTATTGCGCACATTTAATAGTTAAAAATACGAACGTACGATTGCGCACATGGCCAAACACATTGCACACATGACTTTATTGCACACAAGCAGATTGCACACATGACATTATTGCGCACATACACATTGCACACATGACTTTATTGCGCACATACACGTTATATTGCACATATAAAATAAAAAATCAAATTAACACTTTGCACACATGACATTATTGCGCACATGCAGTTTGCACACATGACATTATTGCGCACATACACATTGCACACATAATATTATTGCGCACATAAAATAAGAAAATCATATTAGCACATTGCACACATAACGTATTGCACACATACACATTGCACACATAACATTATTGCGCACATATACATTGCACACATAGTATTCTTGCGCACATAAAATAAGAAAATTATATTAACACTTTTCACACATAACGTAATTATTGCGCACATGCACTTTGCACACGTAACATTATTGAGTATATACGCATTGCACACATGTCTTTATTGCGCACATACACATTGCACACATGGCCGTATTGCACACATAAAATAAGAAAATTATATTAACACATTGCACACATAACGTATTGCGCACATACACTTTGCACACATGTTTATCCCAAGGCTTAAGGGGAACAGAAAAGTCAAAATAATATCACTTTGATGTCACATTGACCAAATTTACTGATTTTTCATCACGATTGAAATCTTGATCTTAGATGACTTAAAACAGACTTTATGCTAACTCCTTTTTTTATTATATCTTGTTGATTTTTAAAAAATGTGGTATCCCAGACAGCATGCATGTCTCAAATCGGGACAAATGACGTCTTCAAGACGTCATTAAGACATTTTTAAGACGTCTTATGATATGACGTCTTTAAGACGTTTTGGGCCGGTATTCACAGTCGGTTTCTTATATTTAAGACCTGCGTCTTAAGTACAATCCTAAGATGTTATTAATTAATCACAGAGCCGTATTCGCGTCTTAAGACATTACTTAAGACTGTCTTGAAATATGATCCGACTATGAATACCGGCCTTAATAATGTCTGTTATTGGGAGTTTGAACCATAGACTTATATAAATATAGACCGGCTCCTACCGTAAGAGGCAGCGTGGGAACATGACGGCGCAGACATAGCCTCAATTGTAGTTCTTTCTCTTTCTTCTGATCGCTTGGTGGGGATAGAAGTCTAGATAAGGCTCTACAAAAGTGAGTATACTCGTCGTCCGCCATTTTGGTGCCAACCGCTTGTGTGCGCATGTGCGAAAGGTTATATGTTTTTGTATACGCCTTTCGGTCTCGCTACAATGAAACCGAGTAAACACGATGTGACTCCGACGCTTATAAAACGAATTCTGCTGTCGCGCGTTTAAGAACACACGTATAATCAATTTAGAATCAATTAACACATATTTCATCTATCCAGTGTTATATAGAGATCAGTGGTATACATATAAGGGTTTTCACGGTTTTCGCACACATGAATCAGGTTTGAAAACTGCACTTAACGTGTAGCTAAGTTACACTATGTAATTAAAAATGTTCAGTGAAAGCTCGGGGCAGATGGCGCGGTAGTGTTATGCTCTGTAGAGAGCCTCTAATGAGAATGGCGACATACGGCTACTACTTTTGATTGGTCCGCCATGTTTCATCCGTTCCCATTAGTTAGACAGAGACCCCAACCTACACAACCAATCACACATATCTCTCTCTCTCTCTCTCTCTCTCTCTCTCTCGCACGATTTCGATGAAACATGGCGGACCAATCAAAAGTGGTCAACGGTTACCTTGTGTCGCCACTTTGATTAGAGGCTTTCTAATGTCCTGTCATGGCGGCATTACATGTATGTGTTGGTGTACGCGTGAGCCTATATGTGAACACATTTGTAAAATTGTATCATCGGTAGATATAGTAGGTATCTATGAACAGATCATTTACGGATGATACAATTTTACAGATGTGTTCACAGATAGGCTCACGCATACATCAACACATACATGTAATGCCGCCATGACAGGGCATAACACTACCGCGCCATTTGGCCCGAGCTTTCACTGAACATTCCTAATATGATAAATGTGCACTTTGGAGCACTTTTTGACGTCATTTTGGCTCCAAATGCTAAAACATTGGGACAGTAACCTTGTTTACATCCAGCCGTCCAATCCTGATTTACTCCGGAGAGAAGTGATATTTCTTAGGTGTAAACGGGTTAATTTCGATCTACTTCAATCGTCTTTCTTCAGCGGAGTAGCGCGAACTCCAGTGTAAACGTCAGTTAACACTTCGAAGGCAATCGGGATTGGACGGCTTGGTGTAAAGAAGGTAAATGTGGATTGCGGTACTTTATAAATCTAGTGACTTTAGCTTTGCGTCGCCAATGCGACACAAGCGGCTGCTGCGTGAACTAATCAATATGGCCACCGCGTCGACAGTTATGACCGATATTTCATGCGTCGTACGACAAATTTTTTGAGTATGTTAATTGGCTGTAGGATTGAGAAGTTTTTGAGGTTCTAGAAATTCTCTATCCTGCAGCCAATTAACATGTTTAAAAATTTGTCGAACGCACATAAAATATCGGTCTTAGCATTAGCTTTATATGGGTAATGATGTAAAAAAATTATTATTTTCTTAATTTACATGAGAAATGTTGACACTTTGTTTGGACACTTTGTGTGAACATATTGACCAAGTTTCCACCGAGGGTTCGAACCGGGTCAGAATCGGGTTAGAGTCGGGTCAGAGTTGGGTTGACTTGCCTGTTTCCACCGAACCAGCATTACACCAAGGTTACACCAGGGTTGCGGCCAGGTTGAACGTTACCAACTGTGCAAAATGTCAACAGTAGCTTGAAGGTTATGTGACTATCAGAACATTTAAAATATTATGGATCCGAGAGCCATAATATTAGTTGCACAGTACCAAAGTAATATGCATAAATTATTTCTCATATTACAAACTCGACAGTATGAAGTGTAAAAAGTCTTCTGGAAGACTTATGTATAAACTCATTTATCAAATTGGCAACACTACAGTAACGCTAACTCAACTCTTGTCGTTTCCATCGAACCTCATTTAGACCCTACCTTAAAATTTTGTTGGGTAGAGTTCACGTTCGAGTTTGGTGTTTCCACCGCAAGAGCGCTTACCCCAACTCGATTCTGACCCGACTCTGACCCAGTACGAACCCTCGGTGGAAACTTAGTCATTTATGCATCACTATATCGTCAAAAAACATGATCATGTTTCTTGACGATAGATGATGCATAGATATATTTACACAAAGTGTTCAAACAAAGTGTCAACATTTCTCACGTAAAATTAACAAAATATTTTTTTCACATTATTATCCATATAAAGCTAATGTCAATACTGCATGGCGGCCATGTTTGTTATTCTACGCTAGTGCTCCTCTTCCCGCGGTGGATGTATTCTTTCCCAATAGGCCAGTATTCATAAAGTCGGATCTTATATTTAAGGCCGTCTTAAGTACAATCTTAATATGTCATGAACCAATCAGCTGTATTAACATCGTAAGACATTACTTAAAACGGTCTTGAAATAAGATCCGATTATGGCCGGTATTCATAGTCGGATCTTATTTCAAGATCGTCTTAAGTAATGTCTTAAGATGCTAATACGGTTATTTCATTGGCAGGATGGAGTCTGCCTTTGACCAGACTTAAGACCATCTTAAATATAAGATCCGACTATGAATACCGGCCTATGGATACCGGCCATAGGCCGGTATTAATAGTCGATACTTATTTCAAAACCGTCTTAGGTAATGTCTTAAGACGGCTCTGTGATTGACTTATCGCATCTTAAGATTGTACTTAAGACGGTTTTAAATATAAGATCTGATTATGAATACCGACCATAGTCTACTGTTCTTATTTTAAGACCGTCTTGAGTAATGTCTCAAGATGCTAATACGACTTTGTGATTAGTTTAAAACATCTTAAGATTGTACTTAAGACGGTCTTAAATACAATATCCAACTATGGCTAGGTTCGTCTTGACGCTTTCAACGCTGTAAGCATTATTCTATCTTTGTTGAACATTGAATATTAAACACATTCTATTTACAAATAAAAAGATATTAGAGAAAAAATCACTTTAGATCGCTTCAACACAATTATAAAATGTTCGGAAAGCTAACATTTTCCCTTGACAATTAATAAATAGTCGCAAAATGAATGCGATACAAAGCCCAGTCATGTGCAGCTAACAAACTTTGTTAAGGAAAAAGGTCAGTTTTCGGATTAGTTTATAAGTGTGCTAAAAGCGATCTAAGGTGCAGTCTCTTTAGCCAAATATCTTTTTATCTGCAAGTACCATCTAAGTATCTAAGAAATACTATATATCTTTCAACGTGTTGCTTCGCGCCTCTGACAAAATCTTTTACACAATCTAGCATATGACCTCGGCAAGTATCCAGGAGCCTCAAGCTATAATAGTTGTAAGTAGTTTTATACAAAGATGAACGCAAAATAAATGAAGGGAAAAAATAACAAAATTTTTACCTAAACGGTACATTAGTACTTTATTTTGGAATATATATGCATATATGTACGTATTTATAAGAATATATATATATATATATAGATCAAGAAAATATATATTTTATAATATATATTATGGGCTTTTCATATATTATAGTCTCTCTCTCTCTCTCTCTCTCTCTCTCTCTCTCTCTCTCTCTCTCTCTCTCTCTCTCTCTCTTTGTCTCTCTGTCTGTCAACGATGTTTTCTCTAAAGATGTCCCCGGCCATATTTATATTAACGAACTGCTTCCTACGGATATTTACAAATTGTTGCGCCTGACTCGAGTTATAGCCGGGCAGTTATCTTTTAAGCACGTATGGTGCACGAACGGTATGATTTTTGTCCGCAAGGCACATGGTCAGTCTCCCATATTGATTACTTCTGAGGCTGATTTAGCGGGGCTTCAATGACCCTAGGCTGATGCTGGCTGTGTTCCTTCGGTTTCTGTGACCCGGCTTAACTTATATATTTCCCACGATCTTGTAGACTCAGACATTTGTGATGGCACATGCATGCCGCTCTTATTCACCACTATAACGCGATGATCGCCTTAGGTTTAATGAAAGTTCCACATACGCACATGCGAGTCACTCTTTTTCACCACGATGAAATATTTAATTATTTATAAGCTTTTTCACTTTATGTTCAACATTACAATCGTTTTATGCTCAAGTCTATATTAGTCTAGTTACGTGGTTATACTTGTCCTTTATTTGAGAGAGCATAATAACTGGATTTCGTTGACTCATAATTCTTCAGCAGTATTTCAGATAATTTCACTTTTCAACGAAATTCTTAGCTTTACATTCTTAGCTGTATATTTCGCTACTTATTTACTACAAGTGTATTTTCAACGATATTCTTAGCTTTACATTCTTAGCTGTATATTTCGCTACTTATTTACTACAAATGTATTTTCAACGAAATTCTTAGCTTTATATTCTTCTTTCTATTTTCAACGATATTCTTAGCTTTACATTCTTAGCTGTATATTTCGCTACTTATTTACTACAAATGTATTTTCAACGAAATTCTTAGCTTTATATTCTTAGCTGTATATTTTACTACTTATTTACCATAAGTGTATTTCTTTGTTTTTATCTGCTTCTATTGTACCTTTGCCCTTTAGCTTTTGCTTGGGCATAATAAACCTAATCAATCAATCAATCAATCTCTCTCTCTCTCTCTCTCTCTCTCTCTCTCTCTCTCTCTCTCTCTCTCTCTCTCTCTCTCTCTCTATCACGTATGGTGACATATACATTTCCGATTTAAGTCGTTATGGCGCGAATACAATTTGTGTATTTCTCTCGACATAGTGGACATTTCTCATCTTCCAATTGTTTTTGGCAATCATTGCAAATACATAAATGTCCACATGGAATAAATATATATTCTGCAGTGGCGTTTAAGCATGTGCAGCACATACCACTGGTGCGCGACCTTGATGCACTTGTATCTGTCAGAGCAGCAACAGGGTGAAAAGGTAGATCGGTTTGTTCGCTATCGCTTAAGCCAATAGCGCCAAAATCGTCTTCTGGTGTACGAAAAATATTTTCGAAATCTGTAAAGTAGGTATACAGATAAAGTTTAATCAATAATAATATATATTAATCGCGCGAATAGAAATACGTATAGAATGTATATACCAATTCCTTCATTATGCGTCTCATTCTGGTCGGATTCACTTGTATAAACCACTTCCGTTTCTTCTTGTTCATTTTCTTGTTCAGTGCTTGTATGCCCTGGAATAATGACAATACTTATCAACATAATATCCGCATTAATGAATATAATCTATAATAAAAGAATGGTCGCGCGTTTAGCAGAACAACTGCTGAGTTGTCAACCTACCAACATTCTATATCGATTGTTGGTTTTAAAGTAGTAAGAACCAATCACATTCAATTGCTACTGCGGGTTTTTTCTGCGCGCCCATTGTTTTATTACAGATGTCGCATTACATTAAAAACAGACAAAACAATTGCCACCACTAAAAGTCGATTAATACTGTCATATTAATCAATTAATATTCATAAAATTAATTATATCCTTAAGCGGAGTCTACAATGAGAATTTAAGGCGTAAAATTTAAGCTTTAAGCCTTAAGCCGTAAGAAATTGACAAATCACAGTCGAATATGAGAAGAATACCCGACTGTGATTTGTCAATTTCTTACGGTTTAAGGCTTAAAGCTTAAATTTTACGCCTTAAATTCTCATTGTAGACTCCGCTTTATGCAGGCTATATTTTGTTAATTGCTTAGAGTTTAGACAATTCATACATTAGCCGATAAGTCAATATGCCGCAATGAACCGTTTGCGTTACATTTTTATTATTTCTTAGATTAATCGTTTATATTTTTAAAATTAATTCAATTAAAATTCTCTATAATTTGATAAAATCCCGAAAAAATAACGTACGTACATGTATAACATTCAAGTTGGGAAAATATATAAATGTATATTAATATATATGTATCAATATCATTTTACAACAAACTAATTACCAGTTTTAATACTGCAATGAATAAATATAACACAAATATTAGTAGTGAGAAATAACACATGTTTTACCTGCGGTTTCTTCAATCCGTGGTAGCCTCGCGTATCTACCGCGTCGTCCGCGACGGTTAGGAGGCCTGCCACGACTCCTTCTACTTCTAATTGTAAAGGAAAGTTCGTCATCCGTAAGTGTGTGTAGACTTTCTGATGAAACTATCCAAACAACATGAATACACATTAATGCGTAAAACCCATATATAATCGTATTACTTCTGTGTATGTGTATGTGTGTGTGTGTGTGTGTGTGCGCGCCTGTGCGTTTAGGAAGTAAGTTTTGATCTGTCATAAAAAGAAACTATAGTAGCTAAAATCTGTTATGACAAACTAAACGTGCTTTAGTATATTAGTCTCTTTCTCTCTCTCTCTCTCTCTCTCTCTCTCTTTGTCTCACGTATGTTTACGCATACAATTCATATTTAAGTTGTCATGGCGCAAATACATTTCTGATCTTCCAATTGTTCCTGGCAATCCGAAGACTTATATAGATAGACCGGCCCTTCCCATAAAAGGCATAGTAACAATATACCTACACGGTGCAGACATAGCCTTTCTAGATGCTTTCTGGCAGATCTGTCTTTTTTTCTGTTGACGCTCAGAAGAAAGAGACGGATCTACCAAGAAGCACCTAGAAAGGGTATGTGTGCTCCGGGTAAGTTGGCACTATGCCTCTTGCGGCAGAGGCCGGTCTATCTATATAAGTCAATGTGGCAATCATGCAAATACATTAATAACCACATAAAATAAATATGTATTGTTTTAGCAGTGGCGTTTAAGAATTTGCGGTACGTACCACTGGTGCGCGAGCTTGATGCAATTGTATCTGTCGCAGGAGAAAAAGGTCGAACGGTCCGTTCGCTATCGCTCTCGCTTAGGCTAATAGCGCCAATATCGTCGTCAGGTGTATGCAAAATATTTTCGAGATCTGTAAAATATAATATAATATGCAATAAAAGAATGCTTTTATTCCAGATGTCGTGTTACGTTTAAAAAAAGAACAATTGCCACCACTAAAAGTCGATCAATTATGCTGTTTTATTAATCAAATAAAAAAAAGTCCGGTAGTATCGGTCAACGAGCAGTATCGCGGTCACTTAAATGTTGTAGCGTTTCTATAATACCTATAAAAACGCTACATCTAACAATAAGTGACCGATACTGCTCGCTGACTGATATTACTGGACTTTCCCCTAATATTTGTAAAATCAATATGTCTTCATGCTGACTATATTGTTAATTGCTTAAACAATTTATATTAGCTGATAAGTTAATAACCCGTAATGATCAGTTCGCGTTACATTTTTAAAATTATTTTTTAGAGATTTATCGTTTATATTTTAAAAAACCATTCAATTAAAATTCTCTATAATGTGATAAAATCCCGAAAGAGAAATAACGTACATATAACATTCAGGTTGCTAAAATATATAAATGTATTAATATATATGTATCAATATTATCACGGCAAACTGTTTCAACATTTCTTTCAATTTATTACGCATAGTGTCACGTCTTTGTGACTTTCATTCCCCGAAAAATTAGCAATTAATTCTGCACTGAATAAATATAACACAAATGTATTAGTAGTGAGAAATAACATATATTTTACCTGCGGTTTCATCAATTTGTGATAATCTCGCGAATCTACCGCGACGTCCGCGACGGTTAGGAGGTCTGCCACGACTCCTTCTACTTCTATTTGTAAAGGCAAGTTCGTCATCCGTAAGTGTGTGTAGACGTTCTGATGAAACTGTCAAAACAACATGAATACACATTAATGTATAAAATCCATACATAGTCGTAAGTAATACCTCTGTGTGTGTGTGTGTGTGTGTGTGTGTGTGTGTGTGTGTGTGTGTGTGTGTGCATGCGTGTGTGCGACGATGCGCGTTTAAAAAATAAGTTTTAATCGCTCATAGAAAGGAACAGTAGTTAAAAATCTCTTATTGCAAACTAAAAATGCTTTAATAAACATTTAATTTTTCTACGTAATCGTCATCGATCTCGATATATTTAATGCATTATAGTACCAGCTTGTTTGGCTGTGTCAAACAATTCTGCCGCCAGTAAATTGAACGTTGACGAAACAGCTACTGTTTAAAAAATATTGAAATAGAGTGACAATCATTATAGGCGAAATCCGGATTGTAGGGGAAATGGTTAAAAAGTTCCGAACCAAAATCTGTTAATCAACTTTAAAGAGTTTGCACTGGGATTCTTCCATCATTCTCCTTGGCACAGACCCGCGCACGATCTTGCCCCTAATGATTGACACCTATTTCTATACCCCCTCTGACTTCTTCATCAAAGCTATTAAAATAAAGTGACAACTCACTCGCGACAGATTTCGATATAAAAGAAAGAAGCTATGCTATGCACCCTGCATATTTATAGTCTATAAGATACAAATTATATCTTACATGTCTGCAGATTGCGACCGCGTCTGCGAGGTCTCCCGCGACTACGTGGAGGTAAGTCGTTTGTTCTTATAATATTTTCCAGTAATGGTTCCGAATCCGACTCTGATTCGGCGATAATCATTGCTATATTAATTAAATAGAAAAGATTAGTAGAAAATAAAAGATCTTCTTTTATATGTTTTAAAATATAGATATACAGGGTTTCTATATAAGTCTGTTGCCACCCCTATATTTTGAAAACGGCTCAAAATTATGAAAACCGCGAAATACGTGTTCGATCATTTTGAGGGGCTACTCTTTTAAGGAAGGTTGTCCCACCAAGGGGGAGCCCTAGAAGATCTTAACTTAAAAATTTCAAATGGAACCCTCCTATATTGTAGTATATCATTTGAAAGGGCATAAAAAAAGAAAATTTCTGAAACTTGGCTTTTTCGAACTTTAAATCCAAATAACTCCTGAACGGATCAACGTATCGATCTCTAGATTGCGCCAAAAATTTTCTTTTTTTATGCCCTTTCAAATAATATACTACAATATAGGGGGGTTCATTTCGAAATATAGGGGTGGCGACAGGACTTTATAGAAACCCTGTATATACGATATTACGATGTATATATATATATATATATCATACGATATCTAGACTAGATATACATTTATAAGTTACATATGCAGGCATAGAGACAAAATTATTAGGCACCCTTTGTTTCTTTTTGGATATCTTGGAACAAATGAGTTTTTTTT
>JASTWR010002454.1:0-18662 GCA_030770355.1 Harpagoxenus sublaevis
TCTACCCAGGTAGCATTAATCTCAATTTGGCATCTGTAAGTTGTCGTTTTAAGGTTGCCTTTATGATTTTACTATAAGATAACCAATGGATGCCTTTAAATCGATATCTCATTTGCTGTTGTCCGAATGTTGTCTTTTTTATGATATCTTAATAGAGAGGAAAACCTGTTATCCAAAAGTTACCATTTTACTTTATCCGACAGATGACTGTTTTAAGGCATCGTAAAATCATCAATTTAATGTTATCCAAAAGTATCTTCATAAAAGTTGTCCAAAAGGTATCTATCGGTAGCGCTGTTTCTGCCTTTTGTTGCAGTCCAAAAGATGTCATCAGTTAGATATCATGTTGTAGTGGCGTTATTGACGCCATTAAAACGATGTAGAAAAGTTATCATTTTTACGACATCTTCTTGATATATGGAAATATCTAGAAGTCGAGATTTTATTGCGCCGCGCGTATATTAGCACACATTTTATTCGATCACGAAAGCGACAAATTGTTTGACAAAAAGTGCGTATATACATAGTGTTGTAATTAATACACGTCTATAAGTATTACAGAAGTTGAGATTTTATTGCGCCGCGCGTACGTATATTAATACATGATTTTATATTCCATCACGAAAGCGACAAATTGTTTGACAAAAGTGTGTAAATATATAAAGTGTTGTAATTAATACACGTGTAAGTATATATGCTTGTTCTATATTTTTAGTATATATATAATGCATATATGCGTGCATAAAGCGTGACTATAATACACACGTGTACTTTTCAGGTTATACCGAGTTGTACACGCAGTACTAAATAATATAAATAAAGTAAAGTGACGTACCACTATTTTTATAATATTTTCTTCTACATCTGGAAAAAGTTGTGAGTATATACAGTAATATTACTGATTTTATTCCGTGTTTTATTCTATTTAATAGTTGAAGAGTTAATTGCGATACTACATTATATAGATTATGTCATTATGGGACCTCCGTTGAGACGGTGAAACCGTTCCTTAAGCTCTCGCGAAGACAGCAAAGGCGGACGAATCGCGCCCTTGTGCAAGCGGATCTTGATTACCTAGCAAATGCAGCGAATAATGCTGCGTCTAGTCGTACTCGTCCTCTCTCATGCTCACCGCCAACAGCTCGTGCTTCTAATATTCCTGATGACGTTTGTCATCAAATTGATGATTTCTTTGATAATGTTGAACGCTTTGATGACGCAGAAGATCTCAATTTGCTAATCAATGAAAGACCGACACTGACTAATACAGATATCCAGATGGAGAATCAGGCTAAATCGACTATCACTTGTCCAACTATAAGTATAACTAATCTTCAAGATTGTCTTGCTCATTGGGCAATTCAAAACAAAGTACCTCAATCCGTTGTGAATGATCTTTTGAGAGTGTTAAAGAAATTTCATCCTGAGCTTCCGTCTGATGCCACGACATTATGTGACACGCCAAACGAATTGAAATACAGGCTCTCGCTGGAGGCACTTATGTTCATTATGGGTTAGAGAGGGCACTGAAGGAACAGTTGAGATACAAAAACTATAATGTATTGCTGCAGCGTAATGTATTTTTATTTCACCACCATTTCCGAACATTTTAATATTTCAGCAATATAACATGCCAAGTGGGTATTAATTATATTATTTTTCAGATGATTGTAGAGAGGATCGAGAGCGTTTTGAGAATATGATTCTACGAAAAGTAAATCAGTTGCTGGAAGTAGTGGGAAGAAATGATAACCCAGTGGGGCGTACAGGTCGTGATTATGCACTTCTGCCCCAGATGCCATTCAACGATATTAACGCATTACAAAGATTCGATCGTGATCTCAAAGACAATGGACAAATGCGACATCAATTTGTACGTATACGAGTATTGTGAAACTGTGCTGGTACATCGTTTCGTCAATATTTTAATTAAGTTGTTTAAATTGTTGATATTTTGTAGATGAGAAAGATTGAAGACATCGGCGGAAAATCGGTTCAAAAAGCAGTGAAATATGCAATGGAAGTTGTGATAACGGATGATTTAACTCAACAAGTCGTTTGGACCCTCGGAGCTGAGAACAAACCAAAAATCTCAAAATTCACATTTCCATATGTGATAATTGGTATGTACAATGGCATATAACACTTTTGTTAAGTTCTTCGCCGTGAAAAAACTACCACGTCTCATAGTCTACTCTTTCAGATGTTGTACGTAACGCATTTGATGGAACAAAAATAAAAACTGTCGAAGATCGAATTGCCGAGTGGCTTCGCCGCGGGGGCGACCGAATAAAAGTTGCGAATAAACGTCGTGAACGTCAACATAATCTTCAGCAGTGATATATCACTGTACTTGGGGTATATATTACATACACTGTACCTGCGTCTATATGCATTACGCGTGCTTTTTTTAATAACATAAATATAGGTATCAAGATATTGGTATAGGTATCATTTAATAAGATCAATATAGGTATAGGTGTTTTTTTTTTTCAATAAGATAAATATTACAGGTATAAGTTCGTAAATATAAATAAGTAGATTTTTGATAATGTTGTTTACATACAAGACTGTGTTTTGCTTGTAAGATCTACTGTTTCTTTATGTACAAGTTATATATATTACTGTACCTGTGTCTATAATATGCACGCGTGCCTTTTTTTATAAGATAAATATATAGACATCAAAGTTCCTATATATATATATATATATATATATATATATATATATATATATATATATATAATAAGTAGATTTGATGTTTCTTATATATCTTAAGACTGTGTTTCGCTTATGTAAGATCTGTTTCTTTATGTACAAGTCTTATGAATAATACTTTTATTATATTGTAAATAATGTGAAATATGGATTTATATTAATTATATTATATACTATGTGATAAAAGTTTATTGTTATCTGAAATATGGATGTACACAATATAATGTTAATTGTATTATCTAAAATTATTTAGTACACAGGTAACAATCAACTAGTATATTTTATAATATAAAGTTGATATAATATATATTATATTAATTATAATTATATCAACTTTATATTATAAAATATACTAGTTGATTGTTAACTGTGTACTCATAATTTTAGATAATACAATTAACTTTATATTGTGTACATCCATATTTCAGATAACAATAAACTTTTATCATTTATTGTTCACCTGTTCCTGTCCTATACATTCCATAAATAAGATATCTTTTGGACATCATTTATTCGTGCCGTTTGGATGCCATTTTGTTAATCTTTTGGACATCTATAAGACATCTGTTGAATGACGGTTACATGTGTAATGGCATATTGTAATAGCAATTCGGTAACTTTACGTTGACCTATTGGCAACTGATAAAGGTTGACCATATGTTGCCAATTTGGTAACCGCTATAAGTTGTCTTACAGTTAGCGTACGGACATCGATGGCGTGCCAGCCAAGCGGACATAAGTGGCACTATTTGTCGTCACAGAGGGATCTTTTTAGCCAACTAAAAAGTCATCCCAGTCCTTTTTTGGTTAGCTTTTCGATATCTTTGGCGTATCATTTTGCTACCTGGGGTGTCTGCACGCGCATGCAAAAGTGCGCGAATTTGAAACGTATGCATATATAAATATGCATAAATATAAATATGTACTTTTCATATACCAACTATTCTCTGCTTTAACAATTATTTCTGCTACAGATATTAAGCGTCGAAGTTAACGAAACAGAAATAATTTGTTAAAGCAGAGACTCGTTGGTATATAAAAAGTACATATTTATATGTACAATATAAATAGTTGGTATATAAATATGTATATAAAAGTACATATAAATTTGTACTTTTCATATACCAACACTATTCTCTGCTTTAACAAATTATTTAACAAATAATTTGTTAAAGCAGAGACTTGTTGATATATGAAAAGTACATATTTATATTTATGCATTATAAGTATGCATACGTTTCAAATTCGCGCACTTTTGCATGCGCGTGCGGAGTGCAGACACGGAGCATGCGCATGTGGCCACAGAGCTGACAGAGCATGCGCATGTGGCCGGGGAGCATGTTCATGGTCGCTACATCGCGTCGGTATGACAGGATTCATAACCTGAGAGTCGTCAACTTTAACGCTAAATATCTCGCTTCGCAGGGCAGACCGCCGCATTTTTCTGCCAGATTCTTTCGTTTTATGCAAAAACGAATCGATTAAGCCTAATTTCATCGATATTTGAGGTGGAGAGGGTATTCTAAATAATTACCAAATTGCTTAACGGAAACAGTATAAAATATTTTTCGTTTCCGAAAGATTTAACGATCGCAGCTAAGTGGCTTGCAGCATGCGGAAAACAAAACGTTAACCTTAAAAAAAGTAAGATTTTATATTTCTTGTAAATGTACAAATATAATGAAGTAAATTGCATATAATTTTGTGTGTTAGGACAAGAACCTACATTAGGGTACGCGAAATTAATCGAACCCCATTGCTGTAGCAAATAGATTTAAGAATAAGAAAAAGAAGTTAACTAAATTTACGAATAACAAATCTTTTTCGTAGCGTCTTTATATATGTTATTATTATTGTTGTCATATTATTGTTTAATTCTTACAAAGTGGTATGAGGAGGAAAGCTGAACAAAGCCAAAAAAATATTGACATTTTTTTGGTGGCTCTGTATCAAATTTTAAACGAAAACTTTCTCGTCTACTCTCGTATTTTTAAATGCTCTTTATATTATGCTATGAAATTTTTTGTTCTTGTATTTTCTTTCTCCTTTGTACGCTAAAAGGTTTATTACCTGTTAATAAAGATTATTATTATTATTATTATTTTTATATATTTGTTTTGTAAACTTTTCTATATTTATTGAGTTTATAATGTTTATTTATATTATATTTTGTTACAGGGTATTTATTAATTCATAAACTATTACTTTACAACAGATTTTTTCCCTGCAAACTTGAAATTAAAATAATATATCTGACGAGAGTGCCGCTAACATGCCGCAAACATGCTGTTTGGAAACAGCAGTTTGAAATTTACCGCTTATCTGTGACGTCACACTTTGACAATTCTGATTGGTCACATGCGCATGAGCATACCCTTGTATTTATACCATGTGTCGCTACCACAGTTGCTACATCGCGTCGGTATGACAGGTTTCATAACCTGAGAGTCGTCAACTTTAACGCTAAATATCTCGCTTCGCAGGGCAGACCGCCGCATTTTTCTGCCAGATTCTTTCGTTTTATGCAAAAACGAATCGATTAAGCCTAATTTCATCGATATTTGAGGTGGAGCGTGTATTCTAAATAATTACCAACTATTATCTAACAAACGTTCTAATTAGTCTAACAATCAATAACAAACGACTAACAATCGATTAGTAAAAAAAAAAATATCAAAAGTCAAAGTTGTCCCGCTAACTTCTTCTTCTTCTTCTTCTTTAAACCCCCGATGGATATCTGGCTCCAGTGGGAGCCACAGTACCACGCGTACTACAAGATATAAAATGGGGGCCACTCAGGGGGGAAGAGAGGCGCCCTCTTGTAGAAATCCAAAGTTGTGTTAAGAAAAACACATCAAGCTAGTTACAACTGAGGAGGCATAAGAGCTCCATAATTAAATGACATCAAAGATCAAATTTACACTCACTAATAAAACAAATAATTGCCTTAACTATTTTCCTATTCATATTGCTAAATAAATAAATAACCGAAAAAGGAGCAAAAAGATTAAGCTTAAATAAAGATTCAACAAAACTCTCCCTTTCTTTATTATACAACTCACACGCCCAAAACAAATGATTTAAATCCTGAAAATCTGAGCCACAAGAACACTCCGAAGAATCACATAAGCCAAATTTAAACTTGGTAGCATTAGTAAATGCATATCCAACAATAATGCGCGACAAAATTCCAGACCAACGTCTACCAAGATTAAATCTGGACAAAAAATGAACATTATATTTTAATTCAAAGAAATTCTCCATATAAAATTTGCCAGAACCAATATTAATTCTTTCCAAAAATAAGCAATCAATACGTTTGTAAGAATCAAGCAAAGCAGTAGATATATCTCTATAAGAAACTTTATTATTCAAACAAACGCCGTTCACGGCCGCATCCTTAGCCGCAACATCCGCTCTTTCATTCCCAACAATGCCCTTATGTGCAGGACACCATGTAAATCTAATAACTTTACCGCAAGCTAGAGCAAGACACATTTTGGATCTCAAGTCCGCTAATAAAGGAGAAAGCTTACAGAAACTACAGGGAGAGGAATTATGAATGGCTTATAAAAAACTTAAAGAATCCGTACATATATTTACACTTACCCAGGATTCCTCCAATAAAAGATCAAAGAATTTAATAATAGCAAAAATTTCTGCAGAAAAAGAGCTGGTATACGGGCTAAGTTTATACTTTTTAGTAATATCAAACTGCGGGATATAAAAAGCACAACCAACAGAAAGGTCACTCTTCGAGCCATCCGTAAATACATCAATCTCTGAAGAAGATATCCTTTTAATAGAGATTAAATTAGAGAAAGCAAGATTAGGGTTGGTATTATCTCTAGCTAAGGACCCTGAGTAAGTATCAATATCCAGAGAAAGCAAGTAAATATGGGGAGGATACGAAAAAGAAGGATGTATGTACCAAACGTATAAATGATCCCTATAAGGTTGAATAATCGGCCATCTAGACAAAATAAAAGGAATATTACTAGGAGGGATATTATAACGTAACGTAGAAGCATAAAAAGAAACAATTTTATTAATAAACTTAAAATTACGTAATTGAATGGATTTACAAAGGTACTTATCACACTTAAAAATAATTCTCCGAAGAAAAGATCTTTGATCACTAAAGGCCCAACATGCTCTATTGGAAGATGAACGAGGGATATTCAAGGCAATCTTATAAGAAGAACATAAAATACTTTCGATAACAGAAAGATGTGACTTCGCAGCGCTAATATACCACATAGCTCCCCATTCAAGGATAGCCCCAATAGTAGCATTAATATAATTAATGGCCAAAACCGGGCTAATGCCCCATGTTCGACCAGTAAGCCACTTCAGAATGTTGACATAAATCAAAGACCTATCCTTCAGAGACTTAATGTGAGCCGCCCACCTAAGCCCCATATCCATAATTAAGCCCAGATACCTAATACAAGAACTGATAGGAATAAAACCACCAACACACTCCAAACCAGTAGGCAAAGTCAAAGATCTCTTACGGTGAAAAATGATAAACTGAGTTTTTTGCAAGGATATGGATAGATTTAAACTCTCCAGCCAACATGAAAGTTGATTAAAGACAGATTTCAAACCATCAATCACTCTACTTAAAGCTGAATCAGACAATAAAATTGCAATGTCATCAGCATATTGCAAAACCACGATGTTATGTGGAATCTGAAACAGAATATCCTTAACAAATATATTAAACAAAATGGGGCTTAACACAGATCCCTGAGAGATACCCCGTTGTAAGAGTCTACGACCATATGAGATACCAGATTCAAAGAAATTAGCGGTTCTAGGAGAAAGGAGATTACGAAAAAAATTTTTATATCCATTGGGAATACATAACTTATTAATATAACTAAACAATAAATGAGGATTCACATTATCATAAGCAGACTTGATATCCAAAAAGAGGGCACCGGTCATAGCCCTTTTAGCAAATGATTTGTAAATCTCTAAATTAATAAAAGCTAAACAATCGTCGCAAGATTTACCCCTCCTAAATCCAAACTGGCAATTTGGCAAAATCAAGTCCAATTCGATAAATTTTTCAAAGCGAAATTTAATCATTTTTTCAAGCACCTTTAAGACGCAGGAAGCCAAGGAAATAGGTCTAAAATCACTTTTATTCGGCTTGGGGATAAGGACTACATAAAAAAATCTCCAATTTACAGGAAAGGATCCATCAAGCATGATTCGATTAAAAATCTTAAGCAACCTAATTAAGGCAGACTCAGGCAAAAGCCTTAGAAGATGATTAGAGATTAAATCAGGTCCAGGAGCACTATTAACCTTCGAAGAGATAATAGCAGATTTAAGATCAGATAAGGAGAACTCATCGTCAAAAATGGAACCATGGGGCGTGAGTGAAGTATCCTCAAAAGAGTTAGAAACCCATGGCGGAGAAAAATTATTAATGTAACTATTAATAGAAGAAATTTTACTTTCAGATGGAAGATTACATTTACTAAAAAAGGCAGAGTTCTTAAATGAATTAATAGAGTCCCAGAAGGTTTTAGTATTGAAATTATCATTAAGATCGTTAATAAAACTGATGAAATTCGCTTTTTTCCTCTTGCGAATAATCTTCCTACAAACATTGGAGCATCTATTATATATATCAATATTCTGTTTAGAAGGAACAGATTTATAATCCTTAAATGCACGTTTTCTAAAAGCAACAGCTTCATCGCATTCACGATCCCACCAAGGTTTATTAAGACGTTTTTTTAAAGGTTTTGGACGATAAGATTTACATGAGTCCGTCTTAGAATCAAAGTAGCAAATACACCCAGAGGAATCTAATATTGAAGCGCCAGATCGAAGTGCGCAATCTATAATTATAGAATTCCAATGTTCATACATCAAAGCCCCCAACAAGTTATCCACAGAAAAATTTTCCATATTTTTATGAACAAGATCATAAAATTTCTCCTTATCCAAGTTTTGAGTATTCATCCTGGATCTATTAGAAATTTTAAAGATGCTTGAATTACTGTAAAGCTGTATAATAATTGAAAAGTGATCACTGCCATAGGGTTCATCTAAAGTATTCCAAGAGCAAACATGACAAAAAGACTGAGATACTAAAGTAACATCCGGGGAACTTCGAGAACCAGGGATATCAGATACCCTAGTGGGACTCCCATTATTAAGAAATACAAAATTAGAGACCGACAAAGCATCAGCCAAGGCCACACCATCTCTGTTGGAACGAGAAGATCCCCAAATCTCATGTTGAGTATTAAAGTCTCCGCAAATCAAAACATCCGGTGAATCAATATGTGAAGCAATAGAATTAAATAAATTAGTCCAAATAGAAGAATTAGCATGAATATGGGGAGGTTTATATAGAAAAAAAATAAAAATTCTATTAGGAGAAATATTCTTACAAGAGATAGATATACAAGAAAGCTCAATACCGGGGTTATTAGAAAGATTAAAATCAACTACGACCGGATCTAATTCTTTACGGCAAAGAATGGCAGTACCACCACCAATAGCATCATAAAATCTATCACTTCTGAGGACCAAGAACTCTTTAAAGGAAAAGTAAGAACGTTCATGTAACCATGTTTCTTGCAAACAAATGACATCATAATCTTTACAAAAATTAGAAAATTCAGGTAGTTTTCCAGTAATACTTCTGCAGTTCCATTGAAGAATTCTTAGCGACATATAGAACTATTTAAGTTTCTTAAAAATAACGCGTAGATAATGAAGCAACGTTAATGCTACATCATTCTCATTCCCAGATTTACCTGAATTATATAACCAACGAAGATCATTGAGAACAATCTCCGGAGTAGGGATAACATTCGACATAGACTGGAGAGAGTCCAAATTAAACTGTCCAGCATAATCACGAATATTGGGAAAAGGAGGAGTAAACAAGGTAGAAGCACAAATAGTATTTTCTAAAAGAGAACCTTCCTCAGAAGTAATAGAACCATGATAAGTCTTCTTTTTCTTGCGTCGAGAAAGATTAGAATTAATATCTCGATTATCAACCTCCTTAGGTAGCTCCAATTTATCCCATATCATATAGGCATGAGCCCTGAACAAATCAACGGCCTGTTGACAAGATTTAATATTCCTATTTTTAATAATCTTTTTTGCTTGTGCGTGAGAGGCATTTGTATACGCCATCACTGTATTAATAATTTTATGATTCATAAAAACCGGACAAGACATATCCGAGGAAGGATGGTCACCTCCACAATTAATACACTTCGGATCAGAAGGGCAATTCTCAGAAACATGCGGTATACCACATCTCTCACAAGAAGTACTCCCTCTGCATGTATATGTAGAATGACCCCATCTGAAACAATTAAGACATTTACGGACTCCATTGATAAAGGGGAATATCCTACATCTCACTCTCCAGATAAAAATATAAGAAGGCAAAAGATTAGCAGCAAAGATCACTTTAATGGATGAGGAATCTCGTAACTCGTTAGAAGATTTATCCCGAAATTTGAGTCTCTCTAGAGACTGAATACAAACAGGGTCAAAAGGCCAGGAAATACCCTCGCGCACTTCATTAATCGAAAGGGAAGAATTAAAGTCCCTAATCACCCCCACTCTATATATTTTATAATTAGGAGCATAAATAGCTAATCCAGGAGGAAGCAAATTCTTACTCTCTATTAATTTATTAGCCTCACCATATTCCGAGAACTCAACGCAGATAATGTTTTTCCCTAATCTCCGAATCGAATTAATATGTTCAAAATTCTTAATAAGCAATTTACCCAGACTCATAGGGTGCAAATTACCTATGTTCGACACATCAGATAAGGATTCAATATGAACCGGGAAAGGCGCAACGACTAAATTAGAATATCTATTGTCCATCTGAGACATAACAAATTTCTGACGACCAACAGCCTGATTCTCCGAGTTAACATTAGAATTACTTGCAATCGAGGTCCCAGAAACCTCATCCCGACGGGGATGTTTATTCTTAGGAGACGAAGAATCCATATTAGAACCAGGGGATCGGTTCTTCTTATTATTCCCGTTCTTACGCATATTGCGAAGAAATAGCAAATAAGTACGAAAATATTTCAAACGCGACGAAGAATCACCAAGGAGATAGTTACAAGCACAAGAGGATAAGGTAAACACAGGAATTACAAAGGACACAAGTAGAAGAAAGAAAAAAAAAACAAGAACGGACAAACTCAAGACACAAACAACATTCCAGGAACTATGAACGAAAACAAGATTCCAATATAAACGGAAAAGTGAATGTCGCAGAGCATAATTAATACATCACTAAATCATAAATTCAATTAATCTAAGGAAATGAAAAATAAGAACACTATAAACTAACAAAACTATAATAAACTAATATAAGCATAAGGCAAATTTCTTAATATAAATGAAGTAATAAATAAATTAAATTCAAATTAGCATGAGAATTATTCAAAAAGGAAAACGGTTAAGATTAACATAATTAAGAAAAGAAAAGAAAAGCTAACAATTACTTTGCTCTCAGACCAACACACAGAAATAACTTAGCTGAAAAAGCTCGAATATGCATTCAGTCAGCTATGCAAGTCCCAAAACAGCTCCAGCCATCCACATGACCCACGAGGTTTCAGTCTTCTCTCAGTTAGTCGCAAAGATCGCCAAAGAAAGAATATGCCTCATCACATCCATCTCATGCACAGACTGCTAAGCGTGACAAATCATTTCAAGCAGCAAGCAAGCAAGCAGGTGGTCGGATCAGCTAAAAATGCCGGAATTCAGCTTCATCACAGCAATCTAATACGCAAATCTCTATAACGTGGCAAACTCAATTCACTTAGAAAAAAGACTTGAGACTCAAGGTTAATGAACAAAGACTACTCAAACATTTCCGTCGCTTATACAAAACAAGCGAGCCGAGCAGCACGGCACACGTCCGCACTGAACCACGGCTCACGACGGAATCCACCCCCGCTAACTTCATTGAGCTTATATATTCTTAACGGTCTCTCTCGCAGTTCTGCCAACCTCGTAACTCTCGACCTCGCGAGAGCGCCAACCAATACTGGATAAGGGAGGCAGAGGTGCTGCTCCCTACACGTCCACCGCAAGAACAAAGGGATGGCCGCTCTCAGGTTTCTCTCTGCCATTGCGCAGAAATACGGAATAGTGGGGATGCCACCATACTGTATGTACGTCATACTCGACTGTTTCCGGAACGGTTCGAGCAGGTTCGGCTCGAAATATGGCTGCTGTTTATCGCTGTCAGCAGTCCACAGCAGTCTACAGCTGTATTTATTAAAATAAATTGTGCGGTTAAAGTCTACAGCTGTATTTCGTGGCTTTGATCACGATAACTCGGGTAGTATACAAGAGAATGAGTTAAGCGCGGCCCTAACACAAATGGGCTACAGGCTCAGTCCGGAGTTTATCCAATTTCTCATAAAAAAAAAGCGATCTTCGTGGTCATCAGTCTATTACTATCGACCAGTTTATAGTATTGTGTGTTCAAATACAGAGGTTTACAGGTAATTAGATATATTTACATAAAAGGAAGAAAATTTTGTGATAATTATGATATTGCTTACTAATCTACTTAGAGATCTAACTATAAACACTTGTACATACATGTAATAGTTTTATAATATTTAGCATGATTTAAGCATGTTTGTTTAACAAAAATATGTTGTGTGTTACAGAGGCATTTAGGAAAAGAGACTCGGATCAAACTGGATTGATCACTATTGGATTTGAAGATTTTCTGGGAGTAGCTCTTAGCTGCAGCATATAACGGCTTCGTATTTTAATAATAATACAATTAAATTACTTATTGCACTTGTGTATGCTGAAAAGCAATTATTGTTTAGCTTATGCTACAAGTGCTCTATTTTTCTATCTTATTGTTAGAAGATAATGTAGAACATGGGTTCTTAGGGTTATAAGAGATCTGTTTGTACTTGTAAATTTCTATTTTCTTCGCCACTAAGCTGTTAGTAAGTTTTATTTATGCTTAGTTATAATGACAAAGTAAGATAAGATTGTTAATAAATATGAGAAGCGCTAAAATTATGCTTTGTACCGATTCCGCTGACCAATACCTCAAATGACAATGAAACGCGTTTATTTTACATTTATGTACATTATTAAAGACTTAACATAGCATTAAAATAAAAATGAATATCACATGACAATGTAAGATGCGTTGAGCAACATATCCCATGTTCGAACACGAACATATATCCGAGTTCGTGTAATTAATCGGCAGATATGTGAAAGCAATAGAAAAAAAAATAGAAGAAGAAAATTAGTAAAATTTACTAACAATAAAATATTTTAATACACATCTTTGTTGTTTTATTTTCCTGGAATACATTTCTTTAATTATTATTTTAAAATTTATTAATTCAATATTAAATTATTTAATTTAATGTTTTATTTTTTAATCCCTTAATTTCGCTTTTTATACATTTTTATTTAAATAATAATTTATCAAATTAATTTATTGCCCATTTCATTTACATATTTATTATTTATTTAATTAACACTGTTAACAATTTTAATACTTTATTGATAAAGTATACTTTATTAATAAAATATTATTTATATATATATATATATATATATATATATATATATATATATATATATATATATACAGGGTGTACCAGACCTAACGTACCACCCGTTAATGGCAGATTCCTGAGATCATTTGGAGACAAAAATCTTAATGCCAAAATGTCGAGGCTGCCAAATTGTCATCCCGATATTCGTCGGTCTTGCGAACAGTGTACAAAGAAATAAAGTGAATAATAGTTTCAAATATTTCTATCGAGTTGAGTAAAGTGTGGAAGAGTTGTTTTTGACATGCGACGTCCCTGAATGCGTAAAATTTTGACAAGCACAAGAGTAAACTTTGAACCTTCCCGTTTAAAACACTGTAGCAAGCCTCGACATTTGGCATTAAGATTTTTGTCTCCAAATGATCTCAGCAATCTACCATTAACGGGTGGTACGTTAGGTCTGGTACACCCTGTATATATATATATATATATATATATATATATATATATATATATATATATATACAATTTAGCCGTCAAAGAACCTCAAATATATAAACACGATGAGATACATTAACTTCGCCAGTGTATACATAATCAAATTAATTTCTTAATCGACGAAGCTGGCACTCCTGACGGTCACAATCGTCAGGATACTATAAGTGACTAGAATCCGGTAACTTCGATCGAAACGCTTAAATTAAGCACCTTAAATTAAGATGGAAAAATTCCTTCTCCCTTCCCAATTAAATCAATATCGATTTAATATTAAAATCACTGTAAAAACTTATTGCGAAAAATATTACCCCAGCCAGGGTTCGAACCTGGAATCTCCCGCATTCCGTTCGGGCGTCTTAACCAATTCGACTACCAGGGCATGTGGTAATATTTATCGCAATAGCACATCTAAACAATCATAAGAAGGAACACCGATATTTACGTCGACGGTGAATATTCAAACACGATGAGATACATTAACTTCGCCAGTGTATAAATAATCAAATTAAATTTCTTAATCGACGAAGCTGGCACTCCTGACGGTCACAATCGTCAGGATACTATAAGTAGACCGAGAATCCGGTCCTTCTATCGAAACGCTTAAATTTAAGCACCTTAAATTAAGATGGAAAAATTCCTTCTCCCTTCCCTAATTAAATCAATATCGATTTAATATTAAATCACTGTAAAAACTTATTGCGAAAAATATTACCCCAGCCAGGGTTCGAACTGGAATCTCCCGCATTCCGTTCGGGCGTCTTAACCAATTCGACTACCAGGGCATGTGGTAATATTATCGCAATAGCACATCTAAACAATCATAAGAAGGAACACCGATATTTACGTCGACGGTGAATATTCAAACACGATGAGATACATTAACTTCGCCAGTGTATAAATAATCAAATTAAATTTCTTAATCGACGAAGCTGGCACTCCTGACGGTCACAATCGTCAGGATACTATAAGTAGACCGAGAATCCGGTCCTTCTATCGAAACGCTTAAATTTAAGCACCTTAAATTAAGATGGAAAAATTCCTTCTCCCTTCCCTAATTAAATCGATATCGATTTAATATTAAAATCACTGTAAAAACTTATTGCGAAAAATATTACCCCAGCCAGGGTTCGAACCTGGAATCTCCCGCATTCCGTTCGGGCGTCTTAACCAATTCGACTACCAGGGCATGTGGTAATATTTATCGCAATAGCACATCTAAACAATCATAAGAAGGAACACCGATATTTACGTCGACGGTGAATATTCAAACACGATGAGATACATTAACTTCGCCAGTGTATAAATAATCAAATTAAATTTCTTAATCGACGAAGCTGGCACTCCTGACGGTCACAATCGTCAGGATACTATAAGTAGACCGAGAATCCGGTCCTTCTATCGAAACGCTTAAATTTAAGCACCTTAAATTAAGATGGAAAAATTCCTTCTCCCTTCCCTAATTAAATCGATATCGATTTAATATTAAAATCACTGTAAAAACTTATTGCGAAAAATATTACCCCAGCCAGGGTTCGAACCTGGAATCTCCCGCATTCCGTTCGGGCGTCTTAACCAATTCGACTACCAGGGCATGTGGTAATATTATCGCAATAGCACATCTAAACAATCATAAGAAGGAACACCGATATTTACGTCGACGGTGAATATTCAAACACGATGAGATACATTAACTTCGCCAGTGTATAAATAATCAAATTAAATTTCTTAATCGACGAAGCTGGCACTCCTGACGGTCACAATCGTCAGGATACTATAAGTAGACCGAGAATCCGGTCCTTCTATCGAAACGCTTAAATTTAAGCACCTTAAATTAAGATGGAAAAATTCCTTTCCCTTCCCTAATTAAATCGATATCGATTTAATATTAAAATCACTGTAAAAACTTATTGCGAAAAATATTACCCCAGCCAGGGTTCGAACCTGGAATCTCCCGCATTCCGTTCGGGCGTCTTAACCAATTCGACTACCAGGGCATGTGGTAATATTTATCGCAATAGCACATCTAAACAATCATAAGAAGGAACACCGATATTTACGTCGACGGTGAATATTCAAACACGATGAGATACATTAACTTCGCCAGTGTATAAATAATCAAATTAAATTTCTTAATCGACGAAGCTGGCACTCCTGACGGTCACAATCGTCAGGATACTATAAGTAGACCGAGAATCCGGTCCTTCTATCGAAACGCTTAAATTTAAGCACCTTAAATTAAGATGGAAAAATTCCTTCTCCCTTCCCTAATTAAATCGATATCGATTTAATATTAAAATCACTGTAAAAACTTATTGCGAAAAATATTACCCCAGCCAGGGTTCGAACCTGGAATCTCCCGCATTCCGTTCGGGCGTCTTAACCAATTCGACTACCAGGGCATGTGGTAATATTTATCGCAATAGCACATCTAAACAATCATAAGAAGGAACACCGATATTTACGTCGACGGTGAATATTCAAACACGATGAGATACATTAACTTCGCCAGTGTATAAATAATCAAATTAAATTTCTTAATCGACGAAGCTGGCACTCCTGACGGTCACAATCGTCAGGATACTATAAGTAGACCGAGAATCCGGTCCTTCTATCGAAACGCTTAAATTTAAGCACCTTAAATTAAGATGGAAAAATTCCTTCTCCCTTCCCTAATTAAATCGATATCGATTTAATATTAAAATCACTGTAAAAACTTATTGCGAAAAATATTACCCCAGCCAGGGTTCGAACCTGGAATCTCCCGCATTCCGTTCGGGCGTCTTAACCAATTCGACTACCAGGGCATGTGGTAATATTATCGCAATAGCACATCTAAACAATCATAAGAAGGAACACCGATATTTACGTCGACGGTGAATATTCAAACACGATGAGATACATTAACTTCGCCAGTGTATAAATAATCAAATTAAATTTCTTAATCGACGAAGCTGGCACTCCTGACGGTCACAATCGTCAGGATACTATAAGTAGACCGAGAATCCGGTCCTTCTATCGAAACGCTTAAATTTAAGCACCTTAAATTAAGATGGAAAAATTCCTTCTCCCTTCCCTAATTAAATCGATATCGATTTAATATTAAAATCACTGTAAAAACTTATTGCGAAAAATATTACCCCAGCCAGGGTTCGAACCTGGAATCTCCCGCATTCCGTTCGGGCGTCTTAACCAATTCGACTACCAGGGCATGTGGTAATATTTATCGCAATAGCACATCTAAACAATCATAAGAAGGAACACCGATATTTACGTCGACGGTGAATATTCAAACACGATGAGATACATTAACTTCGCCAGTGTATAAATAATCAAATTAAATTTCTTAATCGACGAAGCTGGCACTCCTGACGGTCACAATCGTCAGGATACTATAAGTAGACCGAGAATCCGGTCCTTCTATCGAAACGCTTAAATTTAAGCACCTTAAATTAAGATGGAAAAATTCCTTCTCCCTTCCCTAATTAAATCGATATCGATTTAATATTAAAATCACTGTAAAAACTTATTGCGAAAAATATTACCCCAGCCAGGGTTCGAACCTGGAATCTCCCGCATTCCGTTCGGGCGTCTTAACCAATTCGACTACCAGGGCATGTGGTAATATTATCGCAATAGCACATCTAAACAATCATAAGAAGGAACACCGATATTTACGTCGACGGTGAATATTCAAACACGATGAGATACATTAACTTCGCCAGTGTATAAATAATCAAATTAAATTTCTTAATCGACGAAGCTGGCACTCCTGACGGTCACAATCGTCAGGATACTAAAGTAGACCGAGAATCCGGTCCTTCTATCGAAACGCTTAAATTTAAGCACCTTAAATTAAGATGGAAAAATTCCTTCTCCCTTCCCTAATTAAAATCAATATCGATTTAAATATTAAAATCACTGTAAAAACTTATTGCGAAATATTACCTACCCAGCCAGGGTTCGAACCTGGAATCTCCCGCATTCCGTTCGGGCGTCTTAACCAATTCGACTACCAGGGCATGTTGTAATATTTATCGCAATAGCACATCTAAACATCATAAGAAGGAACACCGATATTTACGTCGACGGTGAATATTCAAACACGATGAGATACATTAACTTCGCCAGTGTATAAATAATCAATTTTTACAGTGATTTTAATATTAATCGATATTGATTAATTAGGGAAGGGAGAAGGAATTTTTCCATCTTAATTTAAGGTGCTTAATTTAAGCGTTTCGATAGAAGGACCGGATTCTCGGTCTACTTATAGTATCCTGACGATTGTGACCGTCAGGAGTGCCAGCTTCGTCGATTAAGAAATTTAATTTGATTATTTATACACTGGCGAAGTTAATGTATCTCATCGTGTTTGAATATTCACCGTCGACGTAAATATCGGTGTTCCTTCTTATGATTGTTTAGATGTGCTATTGCGATAAATATTACCACATGCCCTGGTAGTCGAATTGGTTAAGACGCCCGAACGGAATGCGGAGATTCCAGGTTCGAACCCTGGCTGGGGTAATATTTTTCGCAATAAGTTTTTTACAGTGATTTTAATATTAAATCGATATTGATTAATTAGGGAAGGGAGAAGGAATTTTTCCATCTTAATTTAAGGTGCTTAAATTTAAGCGTTTCGATAGAAGGACCGGATTCTCGGTCTACTTATAGTATCCTGACGATTGTGACCGTCAGGAGTGCCAGCTTCGTCGATTAAGAAATTTAACTCAAATAATATACTTTTAATCCCACATCTTAGTAAAGTATTTCGTATTAACGTATGTACTACATTATAGAAATTTTACAATAATGTATAACTTTTGTATAATGTATAACTTTTATGCAATGACGTCTAAACAATGGCAAAATAGTAAC
>JASTWR010002478.1:0-18230 GCA_030770355.1 Harpagoxenus sublaevis
CCCTCCTTTTTCCACCCTCCGGTCTCTCTGCTTCCGTTAAGCTCTCCTCCCCTTACCACTCCTCCGTCTGTACTGCCCTTTGCTCAAATGCCTTTCTTCTATTTTTTCCCTCGCCATCCTTATTTGACTCTGCTCCCTACGCACAAAAAGCAAAACCACAAGCATATAAAAATGAAAGTGAAAACAAAGACAGACGAACCAATCACTCCCCACTCTACACATCTTTGCCCAAACTTCCATCCTCTTCCATTTTATTTCCTTCCTTTCTTTAATCCTTCCTTACAATCTTCCTCCCTTATCAAGCCTTCCTCCACCTATTTTCCTCCTCATCCCATTTCACCTCCCTTCCATCTATCCATATCCTCACGTCTATTAAGCTGACACAGCCACTTTAGCATAATTGAACAAAACATATACAGAAATGTAGTGCTTTTTTGTTGCTAATTTGTTGCTCTATTCGGGATTTTGTTGCTGCAGCCATTTCGGAAAAAACAGTGGCTGTGCTAGCTTAAGTTTAAGTTAGCACAGCCACATGAAAAAAAACATAAATTAAAAAACAGGGTCATATTTATTTAGTGCTATTTTGTTGCTAATTTGTTGCTTCATTCCCACATCCGTTGTACCACCTCTACCATGAGAAAACTACCCCTAATTAATCCCATCTAGCACAACACTGTCAAAATTCCAATTTCAAGAAATATCTCGACGGATTATATTATTTTGATTTTGTTGCTTCACATTTTCATCAATCCCGATTTTGTTGCTCCACCCCTATCATCAGAAAACTACCCCCCGATACTCCTATCTAGCGCAACACCTTACAGCTGGAATTTTTAAAACATTCTTGACGGATTATATTATTTTGATTTTGTTGCTTTACATTTTCATCAATCCCGATTTTGTTGCTCCACCCCTATCATCAGAAAACTACCCCCGCATACTCCTATTTAGCACAACACCTTACAGCTCGAATTTTTAGGATATTCTCGACGGATTATATTATTCTGATTTTGTTGCTTTACATTTCCATTGATCCCGATGTTGTAGCTCCACCCCTATCATCAGAAAATTACCCCCCGATACTTCTATTTAGCACATCTTACAGCTCGAATTTTTAGGACACTCTCGACGGATTATACTATTCTGATTTTGTTGCCTCACATTTTCATCAATCCCAATTTTGTTGCTCCACCCCTATCATCAGAAAACTACCCCCCGATACTCCTATCTAGCACAGCCCCTTACAACTCGAATTTTTAGGACATTCTCGACGGATTATATTATTATGATTTTGTTGCTCCACATTTTCATCAATCCCGATTTTGTTGCTTTACCCCTATCATCAGAAAACTACCCCCCGATACTCCTATCTAGCACAGCCCCTTACAACTCGAATTTTTAGGACATTCTTGACGGATTATATTATTCTGATTTTGTTACTTCACATTTCTATTGATCCCGATTTTGTTGCTCCACCCCTATCACCAGAAAACTACCCCCGATACTCCTATTTAGCACAACACTTTACAGCTCGAAATTTTAGGACATTCTCGACGGATTATATCATTATGATTTTGTTGCTTTACATTTTCATCAATCCCGATTTTGTTGCTCCACCCCTATCATTAGAAAACTACTTCCCGATACTCCTATCTAGCACAACACCTTACAGCTCGAATTTTTAAAACATTCTCGACAAATTATATTATTTTGCAATACAAAGGAAATAGCCATACGGTCCAAGCTTGGATCATAGGCAGCTCAATATAATTATTTTTAATATGTATTTAATGCGCGTATTTTCCAAACTATTAACCTGCGCGCCGAATATTTGTCGGACTTAAAACACAGCTTTTGTTGGAACATTATAAATTTCTAATGTTCCAACAATAGCTGTGTTTTAAGTCCGACAAATAATCGGCGCGCAGTTTAATAATGTGGAAAATACGCGTATTAAATACATATTGAAAATAATTATATTGAGCTGCCTAAGATCCAAAATAATATAATTCGTCGAGATTGTTTTAAAAATTCGAGCTGTAAGGTGTTGTGCTAGATAGGAGTGTCGGAGGGTAGTTTTGTTATGATATGGGTGGAGCAACAAAATCGGGATTGATGAAAATGTGAAGCAACAAAATCATAATAATATAATCCGTCAAGAATGTCTTAAAAATTCGAGCTGTAAGGTGTTGTGCTAGATAGGAGTATCGGGGGGTAGTTTTTTGATGATAGGGGTGGAGCAACAAAATCGGGATTAATGAAAATGTGAAGCAACAAAATCAAAATAATATAATCCGTCGAGATATTTCTTGAAATTGGAATTTTGACAGTGTTGTGCTAGATGGGATTAATTAGGGGTAGTTTTCTCATGGTAGGGGTGGTGCAACGGATGTGGGAATGGAGCAACAAATTAGCAACAAAATAGCACTAAATAAATATGACCCTGTTTTTTAATTTATGTTTTTTTTTCATGTGGCTGTGCTAACTTAAACTTAAGCTAGCACAGCCACTGTTTTTTCCGAAATGGCTGCAGCAACAAAATCCCGAATAGAGCAACAAATTAGCAACAAAAAAGCACTAAATTTCTGTATATGTTTTGTTCGATTATGCTAAAGTGGCTGTGTCAGCTTAATAGACGTCATATCCTCCTATTTGTCATAACCACGTTTCTTCCTTTCAATCTTTCCTCTCTCGCCATCTTCACCATTCTGTGCCTGTGCGCTCTTTTCTCCATTGTTAGATACTCATCTACGCCTACCTCCCATTTCCTCCATATCTCCTCATTCTTTCTCATAATTTTCTCCTTATCCCCTTCCTTTTTCAATTCCATGAATATCACCCTTTCTTTTCCTTCACCCGGCGCCTCCGCAACCTTTCTAATCGGCACAGGTCTTCTTAATAATCTCTCCATAATCAGCTTCACCGCCTCTCTTCTTTCTCGCTGGCATTCTCCAACCACCCTTTTTCACAGTAGACTCCTTCTTCTCCTCTCGTCATTTTCTCTCTCTTCCTTAATAAAAATAAATTAATATCTGTGGAAAAGGAAAAATTGTTTATTTAATTAAGTTTGCGTTTTATTTATCCAAGATTAAGTATTATACAAATCGGTGCAAATACTCAATATACGTATATATTCCGACAGTCTTTTAAATTTTTAATGCATGCATGAATAAGGACAAAAAATATTTTAGTCTTACAGCAAAATTTTATATATATGTTCCATGCAATTTACTTTATAAAAGACGCGCTATTCTAATAACCCACCGATTTTATCATAAACTTTTAGCCTATTTATTTATTTTTGATCGACACATTGACTTTATATTAAATAAAGTTAAGTAATATGATGTGAGATCCAATAAATATTTTGTCGAAGAACAGATAAGCTATTTAGATCATTTTATAATTGATTGCACAGTATAAAATTATTTGATTTTGCAGTAATATATATATAATACAAACTACACTGCACTTTTAATTAAGGATGTCACTGTCAGATATAATTTTTGTGTTATAATACAAAAAATATTTAGATTTAATTTTATCGGATATATTTGATAGTCATTATTATAGAAAAAGAGTGAGAGAGAGAGAGAACGCGAGCGTGACCGCGAGAAAGAGCAATACGTACGATAGATATAACCTCGCGACCCTCGCACAGGGTGTATCCCAGGAACCAGCCATCCGCAAGGCGCGAACTCTGTCACTCCAGCACTGCACTTCGTTCGGAGTGTTCGGACGCGACGACGCGGACGGAATATTTCTCGACGATGCGGACGTCTAAAGCGGCCCATAACATGTACGAGTTTGATTCGCGAGCCGGACTCAAACGTTTTTCACCACACACACACTTCCGAATAGTCCCGAAATTTGCCTCGTCGGACGCCGAGCCCGTCTCGTAACATCTCACCCACGATATTGTTTACGAAAGCTTCTTTGCTTATGACCACGATCGCAGCGTTACGATAGATGTAGACGCACCTTAATAATTCATACGATAACTGTCACGACAAACGTTACGATCGTCGTAATGAGCTTACGATCCATCGTGCTGCGATCGTGATCGTAAGCAAAGAAGCTGTCGTAAACAATATATGTATCTCAATTTTCCGACGTTACAGATAAGCATCATAACCTCGACACGGACGGAATATTTCTCGACGACGCGGACGTCTAAAGCGGCCCATTATTTTTGTACGAGTTTAACTCGCGAGTCCGGCTCGGCGAGCCGGACTCGAACGTTTTTCACTACACACACACTCCCGAATCGCGCAAAGCCCGAGTCGATCCAGCCGCGTAGGTTATCTCGCTCCGCGCTGTCACGTCACACACCGCCGGGTCGCGGTGGTCGCGGGTCGCGGTGGTCGCGGGGCGCCGGCAATGCGACTGCACTCAGTACACCAAGTGCACCGCTGGCGACACTTTGTTGCTCTACCGCCGGGCCGCAGGGCGCCAGCAGCGCGACTGCACGCAGTACACCAAGTGCACCGCTAGCGACACTTTGTTGCTCTAAAATAGCGCCGCAAACGTCAAGGAGGTGAAAGTTACACGACGGTGGTGCCGCCGCGCGCCGTGGCAAGACTAGCAAACGGAGAAGTACGTTTCTTAATGTAAAATTTTCAGGTCTGGACTTTTGCATCGCAATATATTTTTTCGTAGGCCACGTAGGGGGAAAATAAAAATACTTTTATTATATAAATTTGGTCCAAGCTTTCCATTGAGCCTAGTTAGAACTTGATCCGTTCACTAGTTATCGAGATCTCAAAATCTCGAGTACTCTCAACATATATATAACTCGTCGCGTCGCGTATATAGAGCCACGGCTGTCTCGCTCCGCGCGTACTTGGCGCGAGACACTACCGTGTCTCTTGATTACTAATGTATTTTATTTTAGAAATAACTTTGATGGCAAGTAAAATATATAATAAGACAATATATGTATAAATACGTAAATTGTTATATACATTATTTGTAGAATATGATTATTTATTAATTACAATATTGCAGTACCGTGCGGAAAGTTGATTTTTTTCGGATCTCACATTATTTATTCTGTATATCTTGCTTGATATTACGCTTTCAAGCGTATTGCATGAACGATTACAAATGTGGTTCTTTATGCGGGATTTTCATGTTCGGTTTTCGCGTTGAAAATTTTTAGTCACTAATTTCTGATTACTTAGAATTTTGTTTGTTACAAATTTATTCGCGTAGAGTTTATTTTATTAGAACGTGATCAATATATAACGTAATAAGTAAACTTTTCCCTAAGTTTAAAGTTCTGAATTAAGATATCGCGTATCATAAAAAAAAAATGTAATTAATGTTTTTGTGCAAATAATATTTTCGATCAATTTTGTGCAATTTTTACGAATTAATATTCTCTTTTAATTACCTTTCTCGTTATCGTTTTTCGCAGTATAATCGCGCGCGATATACGTACGGAACGTAGTTTTTTGCTGGCCGTAATAATGAGCCGGCAGTAGAAGGAGTTTTTATCTTTCTGACCAATTTCGGATCGAAATACGATCAGATTGGATATGGCCGGCGGAACAACGAAAGGTAGGTCCATTCTGGCCTAAAAAAATGTGAAAACTACGCAAGTTAAATGGCCAATATTGGTCACAATGATTATGAGTAGATAATGTACCTAAAGTAATGTACATTATTTTTTGATATCTATTGTGTATGTGTATACCTTGTATATCTATTTATATATAACTATTCTTTGATATCTATTTGTATGTGTATATGTCGCAGCCACATGCGGTAATGTAGCACTTCATGAAGTGTCTAGACATCGGACACATGCTGTAATTCAATTTTTAAATCAAAATGGTTACACACACACGCGCGTGGGGGGGGGGGGTGCAAGGGGGGCCTTCGGCCCTCCTCCCGCACCCCCTCCGCCAGTAGGCAGGGTGGACCTCGCTTTACAACTTACAAAGTACAAGTTGTAAAACGAAGTAAAGATTAAATTACAGCATGTGTCCATTGTGGTTGGACTCTTCGCGATGTGTCTAGACACTTCATGAAGTGCTACATTACCGCATGTGGCTGCGACATATACTTTGTATATCTATTTATTTGCTCAAATTAAGGTTGTCTCTCTATAGTTTTAATTTTATATTGTCTTGAATTTTATATTTTCGTATATACGTATCACTGAATACTGAATTCCGCATACGGTGCATATATGTTTTACATCATTGCGCACCGATTTTACGTATATTTAACAAGTATATTTAAAACAATAGATAACATGTCGTACAATAAATATAAAACAAAAATGGATTATTTCGATAACTGCACTATTCATCACGGTACTGACATATCAATATTGAATAGTTGGAAATCATCCCAGAAATCATGCAACAACGCACGTATCATCGAACAAGATTTCTCGCAAATAATTAATTAAAATTTCGTTTATTTTGTTCTTGTATTCAGTAATAACAACATGTTATTATTGAACAATGAGATGCCATTAGGTAGAGGCGTTTTTGTAATAGGTTTTTGTTTGAGAAATAGCGCGCGTTCGCGAAGCGCCCGGGTAGCAATCGCGACGCGGCGAAGGGTGCTCGGCCCGATCGTATTTCGTTTACCGGCTCGCGCTCGCGGCCGGTGTTGCCAACTATCAAAGGATGCATTAAACTAGATCGAACATAACGTTATACTAGAATTATTAATGTTATTATAAAAAATACTTTAAGGCTCTTAGGCCGGCATTCATAGTCGCTTCTTATATTTAAGACCGTCTTAAGTTCAATCTTAAGATGTCATGAACCAATCACAGAGCCGTATTAGCGTCTTAAGACATTACTTAAGACGGTCTTGAAATAAGATCCAACTATGAATACCAGCCTTAGTATTTTACTCTCTGGCTTCAGGTTGCCTATCTTGAAACTCAGGTATCTCCTGTCCTACATTTGATTCCTCCAGTGATCTTACTAAGGTCTGTTGTACCACTGCAGGAAGGGTTGATGTATAACTTATCGCTGAGGACAATCCTTCAGTTAAGCTTTTTGCCTTGTTGTATCCTATTACTCTACTTTGGAAGGCTTTTACTCCCTTTGAAAACCTCGAATTCATATTAAGCATACTGGCTTGTGTCATAGCAGCAATTGCCTGTGCTGCTGCCGTGAAATATGTAAAATTGTTACTATGTAAGGGTTTCAGATCATTGTGATCATACATTAATTTCAAATATGCTTGATCTTCTTTAGGAGGTTTTTTCAGGAAAGTAATTGTTGCCGTCATAGGGGCGATTTCTGGTCCACTTAACTCTGGAAAGTTGAGTATATCTGGATTTTGATCATATATTTTCATTTCAAAGCATACTTTATTACCCTCTCGGGTTTAAAAGGGCGTTTTTTAGGAACGTTTCCCAAACCTTTACACTTCACCTTCTTCATCTTCTTCCATACAATACAAATTGACGTTTTGTAGGGACGTACCCAACCCTTTACAAAATAGCAATCCCTTCTCATAAACCCTACCATTGCGTCTACACCATAATCGACCTGTACTATATATGTAACAGTTGCTATAATCTATGCACTAAGTTTCGGCTCAAAATCAAATCAAATCTATCAACATTATTTTATCCAAATCAGTCAAAATAAAATCTACTTTTTTGCCGTTCGAATGCACGAAATACTGCTATATACTGTATATACCTACAATCTACAATACATATCTTTCACAGTCTTCTTTCTTACATTTACAAAACGTTTACGCCATAATCATCTAATAGCGACAGCAGCTGCTTAATTCGTGCACTAAGTTTCGGCTGAAACTCAAATCAAAATCTATTCAGAATCATAACTATCATAACTATCAAATATTTATCAAATCAACATTATCTCCTTCAAATCAATCCAAACTATTTGCCGTTCGAATGCATGGTCACTGTTATGCTGTATATAACCTACATTCTATACACGTCTTTCAAAGTCTTCTTTCTTATCTAGTACAAAAACCTCCGCACTTGAACCTTTCGATTGCTTGCTACCTTTTTCACTCGTCTTATTTTATTTCTTCCCTTTCTTCTCTTAACTTTACGCTTTTCTCCATTTGTTCTTTTGCTCATCCCATTTTATCTCTCTCCCGTTCACCCATATTCTTCTACTTGTTTGAACTACCGAGTTCCCTTCCTTTCTCTCTTTGCGCGCCTTATCCTCCAGTCTCTACCTCATCTTTCTTTCTTCCTTTGATAATTCTTCATCTACTCTTACGTCCCACCTTTTCTTTATCTCCCATCTTTTGTTAAATATCTCCTCCATGTCTTCCTTTTCTTCCAATTCTACTAACATCACCTTCTCCCTTCCTTCTGCTCTCACCTCTATGATTTCCCTCACCTTCACTTTCCTATCCAAGATTATCTCCATTACTACTTCTACAAATTTTCTTCTCTCTTCGGGCCCGTCTCCTTCGACACCAATCTAAATTAAAGTTCTCCTTCTTTTTATTCTTTTCTCTTTCTCCTCCATACTATCTTTTCTTGCCTTCTCTTTTTCTTTCCGCTCCCTTTTCGTTCTGGTTTCCTCTTTTTTTCTTTCTACCATTTTCCACGCTTTTACCTTCTTACTCTCTTCCTTCATCTTTTCTAATGCTCTCTTCTCCTCTCTTTTTCTTTTTTCATCGTCGCTCGACTCTTCCTCCCACCATCTCATCAATCCCCACTCTTCGCCCTTATCTTTCTCGCTGTCTGTCTCGCCTTTTTTCTCCTCCATCTCCTTCGCCTTAGCTACCTCCTTCTCCCTTCTCCACTCCACTTTTTCTTTGCCATTACTCTCCTCTTTCTCTCTTTCTTCCGTTTTCACCTTCTTTTCTTCCTCTGCTCCACTTGTCCTACCTTCTCTACCATTCTTCTTCTTTTCCGCTTCTGCTGGGCCACTGCTCTCTTCTCTCTCTCTCTCTTTCTCTCTCTCTCTCTCTCTCTCTCTCTCTTCTCTCTCTCTCTCTCTCTCTCTCTCTCTCCTCTGCCTCCTTCTGCCCCCTCTCCACCTTTTCTTGCCTCTCATCCATTCTTGTCATACGTCTTTTGACCTCCTTCATTACTTGTTTTTGTTCTTTTATATCTTGCTCGATCCGAATTATTTTCTCCCTCATCTCCTCCATCCACTCCTCCACTCCTATTTGCCTCGATCTTGTCTTCGACATCCTTCCTCCTTTCTCAGCTTCTATACTAAGGAAAACATTCTCAGTACTACAATTCTCTAACCTCAATCCTTACTTAACTATCTATGTTTATGAGGATAATCCGCGCCAAGATTATTCACATTTGGGCGACCATGTCTTCTCGCTCTCTCCTTCCTTTTATCTCGTTTCTTTACTTCTCCTCTACTTATTTTCCCTGATTCTCCTTTATACTGCGAGCCGTTTTCCCGCGAGCTCGCCACTCGCGGGGGCGCACAGTGGGCCAGAATTGAAAAAAGCTGGCCAAAATATGAAGGCGTTATTCAATTTAAATGAAAATTTGTATACTAAGGTTTTCGAGGTCGCTGGTTACGAATCAAAAGTCAAAATTACGAAAAATAAAATGGCGGATCCAATATGGCGACTGCAACTACTTTTTTGGATCAAATATGCATGAAAGTCGGTACTAAAGGGTTTTAGAGATTGCTAATTCCGAATATGATGTCAAGACTTGTAAATTCAAAATGGCGGATCCAATATGGCAACTAAAACTACCTTTTTGTATCGAATATGCATGAAAGTCGGTGCTAAGGGGTTTTCGGGTTTGCTGATTCCGATTATAATGGCAAGAACTGTAAATAAGTATATATACTTTTTTGAGGTGGCTGTTTACGATAAGAAAGTTATTATTTTAATCCAAAACAATTAATTAACATTTATAATAAAATATACACCAACACAACACATCAAAATTATTTTTAAAAAAACGTTATACTTTTTTTAAACGTCTATTTATATTGTTTTATATTATAAACTTTTTAAAAGAACATTTTATAATTTATAAATTAAATAATTAAGCCAACATAAAATAATGATAGCGTTTGTAATCGATAGAATAGAATTAAAAAATAAACCGAAAACACTCCTTTAATCCACATAATGTCAAATTGAATTGTGTTAATCAAGGACGAAAACAAGCTGTTTGACAGCTGCTAAGTTAAAATAAATATTTGCTTTTACATATTAAATTATCACAAAATAGGAATCTTCGCTGTATTTTAACACTACAACAATTGTTTTAAATATAAAAACACTACACTAAAACAAAAAATAACGCTATACTTTGCAAAAATAATTTAGCTTCTAAACGTCATTTTTCACGCCTTTTAATTCACAATTAAATAAATTGGCAATCGAGCTAGCAGAAGCCTTAAAAAAATATTAATTAAAATATTAATTAAAATATTAATATATATAAAGCAACACAGGAGCCTAAAAAAATATATTAAAATTAATATAAATTAGCCTCTGAATCGTTTATTAATACGCATGCTACTTCTCCATTTATTAAAGTATACATGGAATAAATGCGTTCTCATATACATTGATAATTTCTTTTTTCCATTTTCATCTATACTTAAATTAAACAAGTCGATTAAATAATTTAGAACACGTTGCTTCCGCCCATGCTATGATTCACTTTTATTTTCTAGAATAATTACGTGAATTTCGCTGCAACTTATATTTTCCGAATACATTGTGCTTTTATTCGAGTTAAGCTAAGACAAAGAACTAACTGTATCTAAGGCTGTAAGGCATTATTGAGCTGTTGACCAACCATATTTACACAATTGACCTACTACGATAAATAAACAAAAGAAGAAAAAGCTATCATCTATTGTCAATACTAATCTCATAAAGTAATAATATCAAGAGACACGGTAGTGTCTCCAAATACGCGCCAAATACGCGCGGAGCGAGACTGACTCTTTTACGTGATTCTACCACTGCGCGCCACCACATTGTGGTTTGGTATTTTTCAAGGAGCAGCTATGAGCAGCTAATTCTTTTTTTATTATTTTCTATGCTCTGTAATCTTTGTTATGAGATAAGAAAGAATGCGTCACTCTGCGTCACACTTTTTATATTGACAATTTTATGCATATGCGTTCATAAAATTTTTAGTTCTTGAACAATACATTATAAATATTAATAAAAACAGCATATTGCATTTTCTATTACATTATATGTTAGAATAAGACCTTATCAGTTGACATTTAAAGGAATTAAAAATTTATATAATACTATATCATTGTAGGAGAGAGCGCGATGTCATGTTGTAAAATGGTATGGAACGCGTGCATAAAATTGTCTGACTTTGAAGAAGTATTTTAAAATTGCAATGCATATTTATAAAATAATTATTGCATAAATTGGTTCACTAAACATTTAAGATAACATAATTTCATATTTGATTACTCTATTAAATACTTGAAAATTTGACTTTTGGCCAGCTTTTTTGAATTCTGGCCCACTGTGGGGCGTTCCCGCAAATTAACTCAATTTAACTGTCAAGTCGCAAAAGGCCATACGCGAAAACTGGGCGCCAGGTGCGATTACGCGCACCACGTTTTTACGTGCTCACACGTCCTTGCAATCACAGAATCTTCGCGAAATCGTCGTAGCTCAGGGCGGAATTCGTGATGTTAGTTAGGAGGGTGAGGGGAGAGAGCGTAGCGCAGACACATAAATAAATAAAACCAAAGCAAGTGCGATTATAATAAGAGAATAATAAAATATATTTCAGTAAGAACGATCAGTCGGAAAAGAATGCTGAAGATAACGAAGACGATACGGATGTGTGCGTGACCCGGCGATATGAAATCCCGGTACGGGATCCGAACTACACGCGGCACGCGGAAACGGAATCGAATCTAACCCGCTGACACGAATACGCGGTCATCCATCCGACACACACGCAAATATGCACTCATCCATCCACACTAACGTCGCACGCAATTATACACGCATACACCAACAGCGCGAGGCATACCACGCACTTTTACGGGACTCGTAACGCTATAGGCGCACATACGAAATACGACACGAAGTCTACTCGAAACGCCAAATACGCGGCCCGCCACACCGCTTCGCACCCCCGATGCACACCGCGCGACACACGATGCACTCGCATGCGCGATCGCTCCGCGCGGGCACGCGGGTCAACAGCTGATGCGGCGCCCGGCACACGCAACACGCAACCTGCACGAACGCGCCCGGCGCGTGATCATCCCCCGTCGCTCCCCGGCGCAATCACCGTATTCTTACGCGCCTTTAATTACTCGCGGTACGCGGCACAATAGGCGAGCACAAGGTCACACACGCGCGCGCGGGCGGGACTCGCCCCGCAATCAAACCCACAATTATTTACACGATGACTACCGGTCGCGACGAAGTCCCCGAGGAGGGCGAGAACACACGCTATCTCAAACTCGATCCGCTCTCGGCCGGCCCACACAACGTTCTCTCGACGTTACGGTACCCGCGGGACTCTACGGTATTTCTCGATACGCACTTTTTCACTAGGCGCGATTAGCGGACACGAGGGCACCGGCCGCGAGCGGAATCATCTTTTAACTCTGCCTACCGAAGCGGCGGTCTCACACACAGAAATCCTCGCTGGATCCGCTGTCGATGGTCGGGATCGGCGGCTCACGTCGTGGCTGACACGGTAGTGACGATCCTGCGGCCCGGCGGGATTACCTCGGGCCCCCGCGCTTGCGCACCGAATCCGCTTCCTGTCCCAGCCATCCGCGCCGTATCCTGCTGCCGAATTCCTCCTTCCTTGATCCGCTCCACCGGCTCGCGGTATTTGAAACGGGCGTGATAGGGTGAGTACGGCTGGTCGTGCCGTTATCTTTGGCCGACGTCCGGCGGGCCCGGCTGACCAGGCCGTGACCGCGCCGACGGGCATATTCTCGCGTCCGGCGGAGGCGGCGGGACCGTCCGCCCGCTCTCCTGGGGGTGGCGGCTTAGCGTCCGACGCGGACCTCTTCGGGGCGTCCCCCTCAAGTGTCCTTGCGCTCCCTCGGCGGCGGTATGGCTCGGGACGTGTGCGGCGGCTCGGCGGTGGACCCATGGGTGACCCGCCTGACGGCCACCCCGTCTCTCTCGCCTCTCCTCCACAGCTTCATTAAGTCCCGCGATGCGGCTTTTAAGCCGTTACATAATAATTTGACCCGCTCCGGCTGCAAAACGCTAAATACTGCTCTATTAATATAATTCGCCCCCGCTCGGGTTACCCCGCCCCCGATTTTACCCTCGGCCGAGCTCCGTCCGGGAGGAGGGCGCGACTTTTGTCACGTCACAGTACCTATTCTTCTTACTCGCAGCCTCTGATTCTTTTTACTCATAACCATGTGGCTCCATAGCCGCCGCCATAACCACCTTCCGTTTCTGTTACCTGCGTTCGTAAACTGCGTCTCGGCGTCCCGCATGGCTGCCAATCCTGTCGTCAACCAGCGCCGCCTTAGTCCGCGACTATCTTTGCTTCTCTTCACATCACATGCGCTCTTTCTCTCTTCGTCTACTTATGTGCCGCAAGGCGGCGCGCCGCCACCGCCCGGTCAGGGAACACCATCTCCGATCCTATCTTCTACTCTGTGCTTTGTCCCCCACCAGACGCCGCGTAACGCTCCGCCGCAGCCACGTTAGTTCTGCGCCACGCATACAGGTATTCCTACCTCTTTCACTCCCTTCTTCCCTGACTAAATTCCTCCGCGCGCATGCTCCGTTCTCCTCTTCCGTATTCCTCTTGCTCCGCTCTTCCATCGCCTCACCCCTCTCTCCCCTTATCTATCTTTGCTTCGACTTAACCTCTCTTTCCTCCTTCTTTCTTATCCTTCAGTGACTGCTTTTCCATCGACCTCCGATCCTCATCCATGTGCTACACCTCCTTCGATCCTCCCTTGCGTCCATCACCACTTTTTATCACCCTCCTCTGCTTCTCGCTCCTCCATTCCTTTACAAATTTTTCCTTACATTTACGGGCAACCGTTCGCTACTCGAGCACGACCGGAAGTCCGATTTTGATCATATATATAGGTGGCAATCATCCACATATGGCTCATCTCCGCCAATTGAAGCAGATGGATAATCCTATCAAACACAACATGTGTTTTGTTTTCTATCACCCCAGCAAATAATCTCATGATTTTAAACAAACAGCTTCTTACAGGCTGATTTGCTGCTGAGGAAGAGTAGAGTGCCTGACACCTTAAGAAAGGGAGGTTCAAGTCTATCTGCATCAACAATAACATTCAACACATTTGCCACAGCTTTCCATCTATTCTTAAACCAGCCTGCCCTATTCTGCTTTTGGGCAACGAGACAAGTCGATTTGTCTCTTATTTGCGTTAACAATGTATTTGTATTTTTTAATTTTTTTATAGTTTTCTGCGCATTATCCAATTGTTGCGCGTGCTCCTCCAACTGCATTTTATATGCTGATATTAAATTTCGTGCTTCTTCTAGTTCTTTTTTCAAATTAGTATTTTCTTTCTTTTTAAATCATCTACCTCTAGATCTATGTTTATAAAAACTCGGGGCCCGTCCTCATGATCACGTGGCATTATCTTTGTGCTGCTTGAAATCGGGCTCGCAGCACCTTGTCGAGTGCATGAGCATTCTTTTCTATTACTCGAGAAATTATTGATGTTAATTTTTGCTCCTTGGATGTTGAAGCTTATGTTCTTTGAAGAGCTCATAACTCAACTTTATCTCGTACTCGGAACTCTTGATTTACTCTAGTTGACTTTTTCCTAATAGCAGTTTGCAAATTTAGAACATAAATTCTTTACTCTTACATATGTGCTTGTGCGTATATATATATATATATATATACTAGCTGGTTACCCGGGCTTCGCCCCGGAGGACTTCTCGCCCCATTGTAGACATGAGTTAGTACATAGACAACAGAGGAAATGAACAATACGATGAAGAAATTTAAATCTAAAGCGATAAAATTGGAGCAAAAGTACGAACAAACACTAACATAATTTTAATTCATCTTTATCATGTTATGAGATAATATTGTTCATTAAATCAAACGAAAGTTTATTGGAGTCAAAATCGATTTCAGCCGTTGCGTCAAAGAATGCGGTAATCCGAGTGTCAAAGTTATATTTGACGATGTATGAACGAAGGAAAGTTATTTAAAGCAGCGAATCGTTTGTATATTGAACAGTCTTTTTATTATAGCAGAGAATGTGCTGTACAGATATTAAGCGTCGAAGTTAACGAAACAGAAATAATTTGTTATAGCAGAGAATAGTTGGTATATGAAAAGTACATATTTACATGTACGATGAATAGTTGTTATATAAATATGTACTTTTTATATACCAACTATTCTTTGCTTTAACATATTATTTCTGCTTTGTTAACTTTGACGCATAATATCTGTAGCAGAAATAATTTGGTAAAGCAGAGAATAGTTGGTATATGAAAAGTATGCTTTGTAAGTTAAAGCGAGGTCCACTCTGTACAGGGTTGGGAGGGGGGATGCGAAGGGGGCCGCGGTGGCCAACACAGCAAACGGAGAACGACGTTTCTTAATTGTAAATTTTCAGCTTCGAGTTTTGCATCGCAATATCTCCGCTTGTAGGGCACGTAGCGGAAACATAAAAACACTTTTATTATACGAATTTAGTCCAAGCTATCCATTAAGCCTAGTTAGAACTTAATCCGTTCGCTAGTTATCGAGATCTCAAAATTTCGGGTACTCGCAACTGGTTGCGTCGCGTTAATAGAGCCACGGCGGTCTCGCTTTGCGCGTACTTGGCGCGAGGCACTACTGTGTCTCTTGATTATTTTGATTTTTTCAAGGTAAAGATATTACTTGGATTCTTTCAAGGCAGATTATCAACATAAATTATAATTTTAAACAATATGCAAAACCCGTTCGTAATTACCCTAGCTACGATTCGGCATTGCCCGGCGTGCGGCGGGTAACTCCGAATGGCAAAGTTTTGCTTTTTGTTTAAAATTGTTCATGTTGAAAATTTACAAATATTATTGTAATTTAAAGCCAAATAACTGGAATATTACTTGAAATAGACTTCTATAATTGATAAATAATTGTCAGCTTTATTTAACTTTTTTTTTAGATGTTCGCAATTCTTCCATTCTCCCATACCCTTAAAACTATTTTCGTTAATAAATTTATTGTGGAATAAGTAGGTATTTGTAAGCAATAACCAAGTCAATATCTCATCGGGTCTAAGAGATATTGAAAAATCCGTAAAAATATATTTTACCCATTTTTACCCCCTTAAGGGTCGAATTTTTAAAAATCCTTTCTTAGTGGAAGCTTACGTCATAAAAGAAATGTACCTACTCCCCAAATTTCATGTTTCTAGGTTCAGGGGTTGGGCTGGACGTTGATGAGTCAGTTTACGGTAATTAAATACCGTAGCAAAGGACATAATTTAGCAAAATTTGTGTTTTTTTACGTTTGCAAAAGACATTACGTTTGTCTTAGACGGTAAAAGGTATAATGTTTATAAGAGAGACAACAAAATATGGCTGTAAAAGACATCATGTCTGTAAGAGACACTATGGCCGATATTCATAGTCGGATCTTATATTTAAGACCGTCTTAAGTACAATCTTAAGATGTAATGAACCAATCACACAGCCGTATTAGCGTCTTAAGACATTACTTAAGACAGTCTTAAAATAAGATCAGACTATGAATACCGGCCTATGTCTGTAAGAGATTCTGTGTCTGTAAGAGACACCATGTCTGTAAAAGTTTCTGTGTCTGTAAGAGACACCATGTCTGTAAAAAATTCAGTGTCTAAAAAACTACCCGCCACACGCGGGGCAATGCCGTAGCTGGGGTAATTACAAACGGGTTTGCTTATTGTTTAAAATTATAATTCATGTTGAAAATCTATAAATATTAATTACTGTAGTTTAAAGTAACTTTTCGATTTAAAGTAATCAAATAACTGGAGTATCATTTAAAATTCAGATTTCTATAATTGATAAATAATCGTGGGCTTTATTTAACTTTTTTCTTAGATGTTTGAAATTCTTCCGCTCTCCCCTACAACCCTTGAAATTATTTTTGTTAATAAATTTGTTGTGGAATACGAAAGCAAAAGTTATTTTTTTAAAAGTAATTGTTGGGCCGACTATAAAAACCGAAAAAAAAATACATAGGAATTAATTTATAGGAGATACGAAGGGTTCTATAATTCACCCCTAAATCCAGATTTATTCCTTTAGAGGTTGATTAGGGCAAAATCCTGAAATACGTTTTTGAGCATTTGTATGGGTGACCTTCGTAAGCAAGAACCAAGTCGATATCTCATCGGGCCTAAGAGATATTGATAAATCCGTGAAAATACATTTTAACCCTTTTCACACCCTTAAGGGCCGAATTTTTAAAAATTCCTTCTTAGTGGGTGCTTACGTCATGAGAGGAATACACCCCTCGAATTTCATGTTTCTAGGTTCAGGGGTTTGGGCTGGTCGTTGATGAGTGAGTGAGTGAGTGAGTGAGTCAGGACATCTGTCTTTATATATATAGATTTATTTAAATTATAATTTTAAACAATAAGCAAAACCCGTTTGTAATTACTTCAGCTACGATTCGGCATTGCTCCGCGTGCGGCGGGTAACTCCGAATGGCAAATAAATATTAATATTAATTATCGTAATTTAAAGCCAAATATCTGGAGTATCATTTAAAATTCAGACTTCTATAATTGATAAATAATCGTCGGCTTTATTTAACTTTTTTCTTAGATGTTCGAAATTCTTCCGTTTTCCCCTACAACCCTTGAAATTATTTTTGTTAATAAATTTGTTGTGGAATACGAAAGCAAAAGTTATTTTTTTTAAAGTAATTGTTGGGCCGACTATGAGAACCGAAAGAAAAATACATAGGAATTAATTTACAGGAGATACGAAGGATTCTATAATTCACCCCTAAATCCAGATTTATTCCTTTAGAGGTTGATTAGGGCAAAATCCTGAAATACGTTTTTGAGCATTTGTATGGGTGACCTTCGTAAGCAAGAACCGAGTCGATATCTCATCGGGCCTAAGAGATATTGATAAATCCGTGAAAATACATTTTAACCCTTTTCACACCCTTAAGGGCCGAATTTCTAAAATCCCTTCTTAGTGGGTGCTTACGTCATGAGAGGAATACACCCCTCGAATTTCATGTTTCTAGGTTCAGGGGTTTGGGCTGGGCGTTGATGAGTGAGTGAGTGAGTGAGTGAGTCAGGACATCT
>JASTWR010002455.1:0-18628 GCA_030770355.1 Harpagoxenus sublaevis
CCTCTCTCTCTCTCTCTCTCTCTCTCTCTCTCTCTCTCTCTCTCGGTGAGTACCGCATGTTGCTGCGTTTCCTTGCTCTGGCTTTCGGCGAACTCCATCTCTGCCGTAACTGCCTTCGGGCCGTTTTTGTTACAGATTTAAGCAAGTTTTTCGTTGCTTTTTAAGATAGATATTTTATCTTTCTTTTCTTGCAACTGCCGTGCTGGATATCTTGGAGTACAAGTTCACTTCTCATTCTAACCTCACTTTTGCCTGATCTTGGGATAGCGCATGAATCGCCTTCTGGTTTTCTCTTGTGGTGACATCTGTGGGCTTCGATACACACCACCAACTGTTACCCTTTGAACTGCCTCTCTGCATTTTGGTTCGACTCCTCGCTGTAGTCACCTCATCAATCATGCCACAATTAAGGAGTGATGACACAACAAATGCGCTCATACGTCAACTGGTTGAGCAGTTGAAGTCGTCCGAAGCGCGATTCTCCGCATTTGTTGAGCAAAGGAAGGCGTCGGACGCATGTTTCTCCGCTTTTGTCGAGGACCAGCGGCGCACGAACAGTGGACTTAACGATAAGCTTAACCAGCTAAACAGCATAGCGAAAAGTGTCGACCGCAACTGTCAGCGTATTGCTGAGTTGGAGCAGCAGTGTGCTGCTCTTACGAATGAAGTGCGCCGTTTAAAGACCGTATTAAAAAGCGAATTAAAAAGTGAATTAAAAAGTGATCTAAGTGATCCTCATTTTGTTCCGCAGCCTTCCGCGTCTCGAGTTTTGCGAACATCGGACATCATTATTTCCGGGATACCAGGTTTTCTGACCGACACATCGGAACAGCTTGTCTCTAGTGTTCTTCACACGCTGGGTGCACCGCAGCTTACTTCCGATGTTCTCGAGACTCGTGACGTGGGGGGTAGTGACGTGTCTGCGATGCGTGGTGTGGCGCCTAGCACTGTGTCTGCCTCCGATCGTGCTGTCACTGCTGTCGGTCAGAGATCTATAATTGTTGTATTTAAATCGCAACAGATTCGCGACTATATTCTCAGACTATATTTTGCTTTGCGCCGTAAACGTCAACTGACTGTCCTAGATGTTTTCTCTAAAGATCTCCCTGGCCAAATTTATATAAACGAACTGCTTCCTACGGATATTTACAAATTGTTGCGCCGGACTCGAGTTATAGCCAGGCAGTTATCTTTTAAGCACGTATGGTGCACGAACGGTATGATTTTTGTCCGCAAGGCACATGGTCAGTCTCCCATATTGATTACTTCTGAGGCTGATTTAGCGGGGCTTCAATGACCCTAGGCTGATGCTGGCTGTGTTCCTTCGGTTTCTGTGACCCGGCTTAACTTATATATTTCCCACGATCTTGTAGTCTCAGACATTTGTGATGGCACATGCATGCCGCTCTTATTCACCACTATAACGCGATGATCGCCTTAGGTTTAATGAAAGTTCCACATACGCACATGCGAGTCACTCTTTTTCACCACGATGAAATATTTAATTATTTATAAGCTTTTTCACTTTATGTTCAACATTACAATCGTGTTATGCTCAAGTCTATATTAGTCTAGTTACGTGGTTATACTTGTCCTTTATTTGAGTGAGCATAATAACTGGATTTCGTTGACTCATAATTCTTCAGCAGTATTTCAGATAATTTCACTTTTCAACGAAATTCTTAGCTTTACATTCTTAGCTGTATATTTCGCTACTTATTTACTACAAGTGTATTTTCAACGATATTCTCAGCTTTACATTCTTAGCTGTATATTTCGCTACTTATTTACTACAAATGTATTTTCAACGAAATTCTTAGCTTTATATTCTTCTTTCTATTTTCAACGATATTCTTAGCTTTACATTCTTAGCTGTATATTTCGCTACTTATTTACTACAAATGTATTTTCAACGAAATTCTTAGCTTTATATTCTTAGCTGTATACTTCACTACTTATTTACCATAAGTGTATTTCTTTGTTTTTATCTGCTTTTATTGTACCTTTGCCCTTTAGCTTTTGCTTGGGCATAATAAACCTAATCAATCAATCAATCAATCTCTCTCTCTCTCTTCTCTCTCTCTCTCTCTCTCTCTCTCTCTCTCTCTCTCTCTCTCTCTCTCTAAGAGGGGATTGATAATAGACTTATCACAATCATGATCCTTTTTTATTTTAGTAAGGCATTTGACACGGTTCCACATCTGCGCTTGCTCATCAAGCTTAAGGAGATTGGTTTTTCGGACGCTGTCCTTGCTTGGATATTCTCGTACTTAACTGGCCGTTCTCAGGCCGTTGTTGATGATGCAGGTAATCTCTCTGATTGGCTATCCACGTCCTCCGGTGTCCCTCAGGGCTCTGTGCTTGGCCCACTTTTATTCTCTTTATTCGTCAACGACATTAGTCGCATGGTGTCGTATGCACATCATATGATGTTTGCTGATGACATTCAAATTTATCTCTCGTGCTCACCGGCCGACATTCGTTATGGTTTAGATTTAATTTCTAGGGATGCGAATGCTATTTTTGATTATGCCGAGTCTAACGGTCTAAAACTTAATCCTGCCAAATCCAAGGTGCTTATTTATGGCAATCAAGCATATGTTAAGGACATTGATTGTAGTCTTTTACCGCCCATTATTGTAAACCAAGTCCCTCTTCCTTTTGTGAGTGAAGTGAGAAACTTGGGTGTCGTATTTACGTCTACTCTTTCTTGGAGGAAACACGTTATGAATGTCTCGCAAAGGGTCCATTATGCACTGCATAAGCTAAAATTCAACAGAAATTCGCTTTCCACCGATTTGAGAACTAAATTAGTGATGACCTTGATCATGCCTCATATAGATTATTGTTGTCTTGTATACCACGGCTTAAGTAGTGAGTTGAACACCAGACTGCAGAGACTAGTAAACTGCTGTATTAGATTTATTTTCGGTCTAAGGCGAGATGAGCATATTACGCCATATAGACGTCGATTGGGATGGCTTTCGGTGGAAAACAGAAGGTTATATTTTCTTGGCTGTCAGATGTATCGCATCCTTTTTCTACACTCTCCATCATACCTGAGCGAGCTCTTCACCCTTCTAGACCCATCTCTGAGAAGATCTGATCGCCTTGTTACCTCATCACAATCATTTCATATTCCGTCTTGCAGAACTACTATGTACATGCACTCCTTTCGCCTTTCCTCAATACGTTTTTGGCATACTCTTCCTAGCAGTATAACATCAGCAGCTACTCTTGTATCCTTTAAAGACCTTCTCCGCTTGTTCTTACTTGCATCTGAATCTAATTGATACTCTTAGCTATCTTGTGTGATTCTTATTGTGCAATGTTACCGTCGTCTAGTCGGACTTCTAGTCTGCTACGTTATATGTAAAAAGGTAAAAAAAAGACGCCAAGCACGCGTGGTGTACCTTGAAAAAATCGAAGTAGTATCTTTGTACCTCGAAAAAATCCAAGTTATATCTTTACCTTAAAAAAACTAAAGTAATATATTTACCTTGAAAAAATCGAAGTAGTTATCTTTGTACCTCGAAAAAATCCAAGTAATATCTTTACTTTAAAAAAACCAAAGTAATATATTTACCTTGAAAAAATCGAAGTAATATATTTATTACAAAAAAAAGAAATGATATCTTTAAATTATGCGCCAATTAAATATATATTATATCGAAAAATAACTATTGTTCTTTTAAAAAATGTATTCCCATTAAAGTAAAAAAATTAATATAAAATGTGAAAAATTTTAGTGAAAAAAACTTGGCGCTGCTAAACATAATAATATATATTAATGAAACAATTTCTATAAATGAAAAAAGTACTTTAAATTAATGTGTGAAAGTCTCTACATTCACATTGTAATTATTAATTTAATATTTTAAATTAGTTATCTATTGCTTTCAAATATTTTAAAATTTGGCAGCGCCAAGTTTTTTTCACTAAAATTTTTCACATTTTATATTAATTTTTTTACTTTAATGGGAATACATTTTTTAAAAGAACAATAGTTATTTTTCGATATAATATATATTTAATTGGCGCATAATTTAAAGATATCATTTCTTTTTTTTGTAATAAATATATTACTTCGATTTTTTCAAGGTAAATATATTATTTTGGTTTTTTTAAAGTAAAGATATTACTTGGATTTTTTCGAGGTACAAAGATAACTACTTCGATTTTTTCAAGGTAAATATATTACTTTAGTTTTTTTAAGGTAAAGATATAACTTGGATTTTTTCGAGGTACAAAGATAACTACTTCGATTTTTTCAAGGTACACCACGCGTGCTTGGCGTCTTTTTTTTACCTTTTTGTAAAAGGTAATTTTGTACGGATATCACCCCTTTTTGTTATAGATACATCAAACGCCGTAATGTCTATCGACATCGACATTTATGTCTGATAAAATCAAATGTAAATATTTTTTGTATTATAACTTACAAGAATTATATGTGAGAGTTTGACATCCTTAAATGTGCAGTGTAGTTTGTATAAATTTATAAATCATTAAAAAAATTAAGACACAAAATATGAATATATTAGGCAAAGTTAAATTTGTCGAGAGCACATTATGCAGTGTTTGCTATAAATAAATTTTGTCGAAAGAAAAACAGATTTGATACAGAATTTGGCATGTACGATGCTATTGGCAGAATGTCATAGTAGATAATATATGTATAGTAAAGTTTGGTTACACGACAGTTTCCCGAAAAGTAGAGGGGATAGTGTTGGTACCAACGAAAACCTCTAGGGCATCGTGATTTTAATTTCTACGAGTTAGTAACACTGTTCAAGTAGTTAGCTGTCAGTTTTCGTAACCTTTTTGACATAAATGTGCGCGCGTGTATAATAAATATATTACGACCGTAATAGTTTATAAATGTAAATGTAAAATACATTGTAACCGTAAGTAAAATGAAATGAAATAAAAATGACATAAAAAAGTGAAAATACAAAGTGCATAGAGGATGAACGAGGTGAAAAATTATTATATATTATATGTATATGTAGATATATGAGTGGATAAATTATATTATTATATGTAATTAAACAATTTTGGTTTTTTCAATGTTTTGACGTCTTAATAAATATCACTCATGGTTGTGGCCGTTGTGGCATCGTCCTTCGCACTCTGGAATCAATTTGCCATCATCGTCAACTGCGGAATGAAACCTGTGCAAGATGAAAGAAGCATAAACGAGGAAGATATAGAAAGCAATAAATGGAGAATAGACAAATATATATCAGATAAGTAGCTAATATTCTCATAAAATAAAAAATTATGTATGTATGTATGTGCTGGGGCCTATTGCACAATGATTTACAAGTTAATAATATTAGTGAAAAAGCTTTGTCTTTCACTAATATCATTAACATGTAGATCATTGTGCAATAGGCCCCTGTCTGTAATTGTAGATGTTGTTGGACTGATTCTTTCCTTTAATTAATTTTTTTGTTCCAGCTTCCTAGCTAACCACGTGCTTGCAGAATGTTAATAGTTGGAGAACAATTCCCTGCGGAGTAAGATTGCCAAATTCTGAGCCTACTGTGTCCTCGAGTACGCCCCAGTTCTCAGCAAAAGTTGAACGGTCACATCCAAACGGCGAATATCAGAGTAGAACAGCTGTCACTAGCAGTGCGACGACAGATTGACGAAACAAACCGAGAGCAGGTTCGTAAAATAGATGATTACCGTCAAAGAATCAGTCCAACAACATCTACAATTACAGACAGGGGCCTATTGCACAATGATCTACAAGTTAATGATATTAGTGAAAGACAAAGCTTTTTCACTAATATTATTAACTTGTAAATCATTGTGCAATAGGCCCCAGCACATACATACATACATAATCTTTTATTTTATGAGAATATTAGCTACTTATCTGATATATATTTGTCTATTCTTCATTTATTGCTTTCTATATCTTCCTCGTTTATGCTTCTTTCATCTTGCACAGGTTTCATTCCGCAGTTGACGATGATGGCAAATTGATTTCAGAGTGCGAAGGACGATGCCACAACGGCCACAACCATGAGTAATATTTATTAAGACGTCAAAACATTGAAAAAACCAAAATTGTTTAATTACATATAATAATATAATTTATCCACTCATATATACATATACATATAATATATAATAGTTTTTCACCTCGTTCATCCTCTATGCACTTTGTATTTTCACTTTTTTATGTCATTTTTATTTCATTTCATTTTATTTACGGTTACAATGTATTTTACATTTGCATTTATAAACTATTACGGTCGTAATATATTTATTATACACGCGCGCACATTTATGTCAAAAAGGTTACAAAAACTGACAGCTAACTACTTGAACAGTGTTACTAACCCGTAGAAATTAAAATCACGATGCCCTAGAGGTTTTCGTTGGTACCAACACTATCCCCTCTACTTTTCGGGAAACTGTCGTGTAACCTAAAGTTTGTTAAAAAAATAAGGAAATTAATAATTTATAATACAAACTACACTGCACATTTAATTAAGGATGTCACTGTCAGATATAATTTTTGTGTTATAATACAAAAAATATTTAGATTTAATTTTATCAGATATATTTGATAGTCATTATTAGAGAAAAAGAGAGAGAGAGAGAGAGAGAGAGAGAGAGAGAGAGAGAGAGAGAGAGAGAGAGAGAGAGAGAGAGAGAGAGAGAACGCGAGCGGGGAACGCGAGCGTGACCGCGAGAAAGAGCAATATGTACGATAGATATAACCTCGCGACCCTCGCACAGGGTGTATCCCAGGAACCAGCCATCCGCAAGGCGCGAACTCTGTCACTCCAGCACTGAGCACTGCACTTCGTTCAGAGTGTTCGGACGCGACGACGCGGACGGAATATTTCTCGACGACGCGGACGTCTAAAGCGGCCCATACATGTACGAGTTTGATTCGCGAGCCGGACTCAAACGTTTTTCACCACACACACACTCCCCAATAGTCCCGAAATTTGGCTCGTCGGACGCCGAGCCCGTCTTGTAACATCTCACCCACGAACGAGCAGAAACCGAGCCGAGCCGGACTCGCGACGTGTATAGGCCGCTTTATGGTTATGTTTACATACATCTCGACGACGCGGACGTCTAAAGCGGCCCATAACATGTACGAGTTTGATTCGCGAGTCCGACTCGGCGAGCTTGATTCGCGAACCGGACTCGACCGTTTTTCACCACACACACACACTCCCGAATAGTCTCGATTCTATAAACGTTGATCCCGTTGATCTAATCTCGACGACGCGTCACGCGACGCGGACGTCTAAAGCCCATAACATGCGTACGTTTGATTCGCGAGCCGGACTCAAACGTTTTTCACCACACACACACTCCCGAATAGTCCCGAAATTTGGCTCGTCGGACGCCGAGCCCGTCTCGTAACATCTCACCCACGATATTGTTTACGAAAGCTTCTTTGCTTACGACCACGATCGCAGCGTTACGATAGATGTAGACGCACCTTAATAATTCATACGATAACTGTCATGACGAACGTTACGATCGTCGTAATGAGCTTACGATCCATCGTAACGCTGCGATCGTGATCGTAAGCAAAGAAGCTGTCGTAAACAATATATCTATGTTAATATATCTAACTATAAACACACTTTTCTTCGCACGTCGAGAAGGCTGATATGTTAGGTTATACTGTTGTAACGCTAGACAAGTGTCACAATCTTCCGAGTTCAAGTTGAGTCAACTCATATCGTCGTAAGAAACTTAACATTACGATAAATGTAAACGCAGCCTCGCGCACCAACTAACGTACACGTCAGTCACGTCACTGCACATAAACATGCTGTCTCTTTCGTTGTCATGGAGACGCTCGAGACTGGCAATATCGCTCTCTCGCTCTCTCTCGCGAACGCGATTTATTTATCGACAAGCAAGAGCCATCTGCAGTCGAAAGTAGTGAAAGTAACGCTGGGGTATCCAGAGCCATCTGTTGGCGAACAGCCGAGTTAATATATATATATATGTCATATGTCCGACGACGACGTGGACGTTTCTTAAATGAAAATTTTCAGGTCTGGACTTTCGCATCGCAATATATTTTTTCGTAGGCCACGTAGGGGAAAAATAAAAATACTTTCATTATATAAATTTGGTCCAAGCTTTCCATTGAGCCTAGTTAGAACTTGATCCGTTCACTAGTTATCGAGATCTCAAAATCTCGAGTATTTTCAACATATATATATAACTCGTCGCGTCGCGTATATAGAGCCACGGCTGTCTCGCTCCGCGCGTACTTGGCGCGAGACACTACCGTGTCTCTTGATACCGTAGCGAAGTACATAATTTAGCAAAATTTGTGTTTTTTTACGTTTGCAAAAAACATTACGTTTGTCTTAGACGGTAAAAAATATAATGTTTGTAAGAGAGACAACAACATCTGTAAAAGACACCATGTCTGTAAGAGACACCATGTATGTAAGAGACACTATGGCCGGTATTCATAGTCGGATCTGATATTTAAGACCGTCTTAAGTACAATCTTAAGATGCCATGAACCAATCACAGAGCAGTATTAGCGTCTTAAGACATTGCTTAAGACGGTCTTAAAATAAGATCCGACTATGAATACCGGCCTATGTCTGTAAGAAATTCTGTGTCTGTAAGAGACAATGTCTGTAAAAGTTTCTGTGTCTGTAAGAGACACCATATCTGTAAAAATTCATGTTGATAATCTATAAATATTAATTATTGTAGTTCAGAGTAACTTTGGGATTTAAAGTAATCAAATAACTGGAGTATCATTTAAAATAAAGACTTCTATAGTTGATAAATAATCGTCAGCTTTATTTAACTTTTCCCTTAGATGTTCGCAATTCTTCCTCTCTTCCCTACCTTAAAAATTATTTTTGTTAATAAATTTATTGTGGAATAAGGAAGCGTTATTTTTTTTAAACTGCTTTTATCACAAAACCAATTAAAGAAGAACAGACACAATTTATAAAACGAAAAATGCTATACATGAAAGTATTATAATTTCATTAATTTTAAGTAACAAACCTCTATAAATTTCAAATTTTATGCACAAATGTCTACAAAGGGGCGAAACCCGGGACCGAGAGCTCCTCCGGGGCGAAGCCCGGGTAACCAGCTAGTATTATATATTACATGTTACGTTGCAGGAAAATCTCAGCTCGAGCAAGAAGTATGCTTAAATACATCGACCGTCCATATCACTGCCGGATAAGTCGAACAGTCTAGCGAGTAACATATAACTTAAAGTTAGCATTTGACTCTATCTTTTACTTGCTATAAATAATATACATATATACTAGTTTATGCTGCACAAGATATAGCATACATATATATGTAATATTCTATTAAACTATATGTAACTATAATGATCAATGGTTTGAGAGAATTGTTTCATTAGTCACATTCTACGCAAATAGTTCTCATGCGCTTATACAGACACGCACGTACACAAGTAGCAAATATAAAAAACGACACGCTTTATACTTTTATAATACAGTCGTCATATATACAAAATGAGACACATTTGAAGTATTATATTAGTTGTGAAAATACACAACACATTATAGCAAAAAATGTTTTAAATAATAATTGTATGGTCTGCAGGGAAATAAATAATAGTAAAACCACTTATTAAAATTGATTTTTAAGCTCATTTTAAAAAATTATGTAATTTGCAATGCACAGTAACATATTTTTTAAAGAGCAAATATGCGTTTTCTTTACATAAATTCATTTGTCTCATTATTCTGTGTACAAAATACTAAAATAATTATCAAAAATTAATAAGTTACAAGACTTACTTTTCATGTCAAAATAAAGAATAAAATATATCATATAACTATTGATTTTTTTGATAATTCTACTTTAATATTTTTATATACAGAATAATTAGAAGAATCATATTATACAGGGTGTCATTTTAATCAATACAGGCAAATATCTCGAAAAATATGGAAGATACGGAAAAATGTTTCAGACAAAATTTGTACGGTCTAAAGGGGGACATAAGATGGTGGCAATGATTTGACTTTGGATGGTCGTTTGAAGCTGACGTGAACGTCACCTTCAATTTCTTAAACGGAACCTCCTATATTGTAGTATATCGTTTAAAAGGACATAAAATAAGAAAAATTTTGGCGCAAATCAGAGGTCGATACGTTGACCCGTTCGGGAGTTATTTGGGGTCCAAAATTAACTTCTTCAAATTTTGACTTTAAATAACTACCGAACGGATTAACGTATCGACCTCTGGTTTGTGCCAAAATTTTTCTTATTTTATGCCCTTTTAAACGGTATACTACAATATGAGGGTTTTACTTAAAATTTTTTAGTGTCCCAGGGGACTCCAACTCAAAAATTTTAAATGGAACCCCCCCAATATTTTAGTATATCATTTAAAAGGGCATGAGATAAGAAAAATTTTGGCGCAAACCAGAGGTCGATACGTTGATCCGTTCGGGAGTTATTTAAAGTCAAAGTTGGAAAAAGTCAATTTTTGACTCCAAATAACTCCCGAACGGGTCAACGTATCGACCTCTGGTTTGCGCCAAAATTTTTCTTATTTTATGCCCTTTCAAACGATATACTACAATATAGGGGGTTCCGTTTAAGAAATTGATGGTGACGTTCACGTGAGCTTCAAACAACCATCCTAAATCGAATCATTGCCACCATCTTATGTCCCCCTTTAGACCATACAACTTTTGTCTGAAACATTTATCCGTATCTTCCATGTTTTTCGAGATATTTGTCTGTATTAATTAAAATAACTAACCCTGTATATAGTTTTCAACTACAGATCAAAAATGTTATGAGATTAATTAGTAACAATTTAGATTCAATATAATAAATAAATTAATCATTTTATTTTTAACAATAAAAGAATGAATACGAACTGAATCCATTAATGAAAAAAAGAAGCACGTAATATATTCATATGAATAACAAAATAACATATCATAATAGCGCATCGTACGAAACTACCTCATTAAGCGCGATCGAGACCGCGCTCTTCATCACAGTCTGCCCCGATGTTGTCTTCAGTTTTTTCGTCTGCCATTTAGCACATAGCTTTGTTAACAGTTTAGTAATTATTACCAATAATTTTTAATCATGAGGCTTATCATTTTTTCGTCACAAAAGTTAACGCCGCTTTGTTGCAGTCTGCCGGCGCTTTCTCTTCCACGAAATCGTCTGCCAATAATATTCCGCGTTTCGTAGCAACAAATACTTAATATTCCTATAATTTTTATCTTAGAGCTTTATGATTTTTTTCATTGTAAAATTTGTCATATTTGACCGTCCGCCCCTGCCTTAATCTTCCTAAGCGCGCAGGCAAACTGGTCACTCACCTATTAGAAGTTAGCCCCCCACTCTTAGAATTAACATATTTTCACGGTTGTGCTGAATTGTGCTAGGTTTGTGCTATATTGTGTTCGAATATTATAATCATAATATAAAAAATACGAAAGAAAATAAAAAAAAAAGAATTTTTAGGTCAGCCCCCACTTTTCGTTTTTTTCAATTTTTTCGATTGTGCTGAGTTGTGCTAAGTTGTGCTAACATTGTGCCAAAATATTATTTAAAAAAAATAATAACAAAAAAAGACGATAAAAAAATCATTTTTGGATAATAATTTATTTTTTTATTGTAACTTTTTTTGTTATTTTTTTTAAATAATATTTTAGCACAATGTTAGCACAACTTAGCACAACTCAGCACAATCAAAAAAATTTGGACCATAACTAAATGCCTCTAATTTCAAATCGGACCGCATAAATGTTTTCCTTAATTGAACATGTCGTAACCGGTCTTTTTCTACTCGAGTATCTCGCTATTGAGTCATTTCTGCTTTTCAGATAATTCACTTACCGATCAGCGACTTTATCCCTTGGTTCTTGCCGGGCGTTTTTTCGGGAATTTTGAGATTGTTTGCTCGCATGTAACATAATTTGTTGTCTTCCGCAAATACCACACACTTACAATATTTTTTGTAAAACCTATTGCGAAAGTTCAATTTGAAATTGAAATTAAATTTAAATAAGAAATAGTATTCAACAAATACTGTAATCATCCCTTGGTTTTCCCGGGCGTTTTTTCAGGAATTTCGAGATTGCTCGCTTGCGATGTACACAGAACTTCGATATTTCACTTAAAAAATGTCCGGGAAAACCAAGGGATAAAATCGGTAATCGGTAAGTAAAATATCGAGGTTCTGTGTACATCGCGAGCGAGCAATCTCGAAATTCCCGAAAAAACGCCCGGAAAAACCAAGCATGAATAAAGTAGCTGATCGGTAAGTGAATAATCGAGAGTAGTATGTGATGGTAGACATTTTGAACATTTTTTATAAATAAGTATAAAAAATTATTTTAATCTAAATAATAAATTCTGTATCAAATTGTAATTTAAAAATTTCTGTATTCTGTATTCTTGTAATTCTGTATTCTGTATTCTGTATTCTGTATTCTGTATTCTGTATTCTTGTAATTCTGTATTCTGTACTCTGTACTCTGTACTCTGTACTCTGTACTCTGTACTCTGTACTCTGTACTCTGTACTCTGTACTCTGTACTCTGTACTCTGTACTCTGTACTCTGTACTCTGTACTCTGTACTCTGTACTCTGTACTCTGTACTCTGTACTCTGTACTCTGTACTCTGTACTCTGTACTCTGTACTCTGTACTCTGTACTCTGTACTCTGTACTCTGTACTCTGTACTCTGTACTCTGTACTCTGTACTCTGTACTCTGTACTCTGTACTCTGTACTCTGTACTCTGTACTCTGTACTCTGTACTCTGTACTCTGTACTCTGTACTCTGTACTCTGTACTCTGTACTCTGTACTCTGTACTCTGTACTCTGTACTCTGTACTCTGTACTCTGTACTCTGTACTCTGTACTCTGTACTCTGTACTCTGTACTCTGTACTCTGTACTCTGTACTCTGTACTCTGTACTCTGTACTCTGTACTCTGTACTCTGTACTCTGTACTCTGTACTCTGTACTCTGTACTCTGTACTCTGTACTCTGTACTCTGTACTCTGTACTCTGTACTCTGTACTCTGTACTCTGTACTCTGTACTCTGTACTCTGTACTCTGTACTCTGTACTCTGTACTCTGTACTCTGTACTCTGTACTCTGTACTCTGTACTCTGTACTCTGTACTCTGTACTCTGTACTCTGTACTCTGTACTCTGTACTCTGTACTCTGTACTCTGTACTCTGTACTCTGTACTCTGTACTCTGTACTCTGTACTCTGTACTCTGTACTCTGTACTCTGTACTCTGTACTCTGTACTCTGTACTCTGTACTCTGTACTCTGTACTCTGTACTCTGTACTCTGTACTCTGTACTCTGTACTCTGTACTCTGTACTCTGTACTCTGTACTCTGTACTCTGTACTCTGTACTCTGTACTCTGTATTCTGTATTCTGTATTCTGTATTCTGTATTCTGTAATTTTTGTAAATTTACGGCCAGCTTATATAATCTCTTATCTAGCAATAAGTTTATTTTAAATTATCAAATGTTACATTAAAAATAAATAATTTTATTATTAATAAAATTTATTCTAATTAACTAAAATGCAATTCAATAGCAAGACAAGTAGAAACATATGTAATTCAAGCTTATTAAATAACTTTATTATTAATTAAAGTAAAATTATGTATTTTTATTTTATGTTCTGTTTATTAGCACTTATTAATAAACAAAAATGTAATTCATTAGTTTACATTTATCTGTACATTTTTACCATCAGAATCATCATCCATTTATGATAAAATACATATGACAGTTTTGACAGTTCGACAGTATCACATTTTACATAATTAATATTTATGTCTTTTACCCTGCTATTAATATTATTACATTTAATTAATAATTCTCATACATTACAATAAAGATAAGAAGCAATTACAACAACGCAGACAATACGTATGCAAAATTATATCAGTTTCGATAATAGAATTAATGCGCTTGAAAGCACCTTTACTACTGTGCAATGTGACATGACTGAGCGCGCGAATTTCAGACAACTTGATTGGCCAACTTTGAACACTTCTTACTTAAAAACTATTATAGCCTCGGGATTTTGGTATTAGGATTTTCGACTCAAAATGATCTCAGGTATCTGCCATTAACAAGTGGCACGTACCTGGTACACCCTGTATATATAATACGTAGTATGCAGCAGGACAAAAGATGTTGGACAAAAGATGTTGGATTGTTAAACTTGTCGCTGCACTCGCGGGCCTCGCAGCGTAGCAGTGAGATAGGGCGGCTACAGCGCGCCAGGCGTGCGCAGTTCCTTGCGTTCTGCTGTGTAAACCCCAAACGCTCGGTTATGTTTTTCCGCGCTCGGCCCACTTCGGTTACCCGCGGGAAGTAAAGAGATTGATGCTCACAGCCTCCTCTATAGTTACAAGCCCTACCTTTGAAATTTGGCAACACCTCATGAGAGGCTGGAAATTAACCCGCGTCAGATATAAGTTTAAGTACTTAAATATAGAAAAAGTTTTGTGTTTTTATAATTATGTTTTTTCACTGAAGGTAAACGTTTAAATTTTTATGATATTTCTGTGGACTATTTGATAGTTTTTTAGTTTTGTAATAAATTTTTGTACTTTTTTTGTAACAATAAATATGATGATGTATAGTATAACGACGACTATGCAATTATATACTATAATATATTATTTTTGTCTTTTAGTTTAACTATCCAAATTTTAACTTTTAATTGCAAAACTCCATTTATATAATTACGACAGCAATTATGACACTACCTATTCGGAACATATTACAGTTCTTTTATTTCTTTCCCACAAACGAAGACAGAAGAAAAGTTGAAGCAAAATACCTGGTGATAATGATACAGAGTCCGTATTATACGATATTTGTGCATTAAAAATCATTCTTGTAAAAAAAGAAAGAGATGTAACGATATCTAGAGTTATTATATGTTCTCGATTTTGGAAGGTTTCTCGATACTCTATTAGACTAAAAAACTCATATTCGAAAAGTGTTTTAATGACAAAGTTGAAATCATATCGTTTTCTATGTCAATCGTTATAGATTTATTATATGTATATTGCCATACAAAATATTACAATAGTTTGATTGTATGTTATTCAGACTCCCCAATCCGTAGGATAAAGATGATAATCCAGGGCCAACAACGAGGACCCGCCGAGTATGGCCTCATATATTTTTTTATTTTTTTTTTATTTTTTCCTTTTTTTATTTTGTTTATTTTTTTAACTAAAAAATTAACTGAAATTTAACAAAGTCTGAGCAACGTACAATCAAACTATTGTAATATTCTGTATGACAATATATAATTAATCTATATGACGATTGACATAGAAAACGATACGGTTTCAACTTTTGTCATCAAAGCACTTTTCGAATATGAGTTTTCTGGTCTAATAGAGTATCGAGAAACTTTCCAAAATCGAGAATATATATAATTCTAGATATCGTTACATCTCTCTCTTTCTTTTTTAAGAATGATTTTCAATGCAAATCTCAAAATATCTTATAATACGGACTCTGCATCATTATCAAGTATATCGCTTCAACAGCTCTAAAAAGTAATTTTTTTTTTAAATTTGTTTAGTGATTAATCTAGCTAATAATACGTCTAATTGTATACGGAATTTGAAGAAAATCGGTCGGGACATATTTTACGTAGACAAAGTGCAGAGTCCTTTAAAGGACGTGCTGTCGTCCGAGCTGAAGTGATATGTGCTGCTCGTCTCGGGGATTACCTTGTCATCCTTCAACTTCAAGTCACTGAAAAATTCGTGACATTATTAGCAACAGTTTGGCTGCGACTTAACAGAAGCAACAAAGCGGAGGAAAAGATAAAAAAATTCTAAAAAATTATTTGTTTACTTAAATTGCTGAATTACTGTTACAAATTAACTTGCTATTACACTTAAATTACTATATATAATATTATTAAAATTACTCACCTTTCAAAGACGCGGTATATGTCTTGCCCAAGACCGTGGTCTCGCACGTGAAGGTAACCGCCTTCATTCATTGTTGCAGACTGGTGGCAATGTTGCAAACGCTAAGCTTTTCGGCTCTTCGTTTGGAGCTGGAATAAAATAGAAGGGATAAAAATTAAAATTCTTTCAATGACGGTGTTGAATGCGGATTCTTCTGCTAAAATTATTAACTTTCTTACCTAGAGTACGCTTAAACGTGCACGACGAGTAACTTTCTCTTGCGTAGCTGACAGCTTCGCACATTTAACCCTTCGTAGTCACACTTCTCTAGAATCTCGCGGTAGTCGCACTGTAGGTCGATCGTATCAACCCAGTCGATTTTTTAAATGGTTGCCATTTCAATGGTATTGGTCCGATGAAGTTCAAATAATTCTGGAACATACCTTGACCATTCTAGAATATAAAACAACTTGTGAAAAATCAAATGGTAACATGTTGAAAAAAAATTGTGAACGAGTACATGCGTAAGAAAGTAGATTTTTTACTTAAAAAATTATTATTTTTTTATTTTTTAATTTTTTTTAAATAAAATTTGGAAGTTATACAATACTCCTTAGATACGACACTTTAAGAAAAAAAATAGTCCTCTAGTGCGCGTTTCAAAAAAGGTATTTATTCCGGCATATACCGATATTTAGCTCCAAATTTAAGGGTGGGTTGTTTTGACACAGTGTGACTACGAAGGGTTAAGTACCGGAGACCTCAAAGAATATCTCGGCGATGATTAGCTTGTAGATGTTAGACTTGCTAATGCATTGGAAGTCCTTGCTGGGTTTAATCTCCTTATTGGTGTACAAACATACCACGTCGAACTTCTTTGTGCCGAATTGTTCGAAAGTTGAGTGTCACAACATCGCCGCTTTTCATGTATTTGCTCGTTAGGTAGGTAATCGACGATCTTTGGCAATTTTCTCGTTGCCCTGCTTCTTCCCAGCAGCGTTCTCCATAGCTAAAAAATAGAAATTGGACTCAGCGACATGTTTTTCATATTTATCTTCTAATGAAAAAAACGAGATAAATATATATTTGGACGTTGGAGAGATTGATTGATTGATTGATTTGTTTATTATGCCCGAGCATAGGCTAAAGGGCAAAGATACAATAATAGCAAAGTATACAATATAATATAAAATAGTAGCAAAAGATAAGTAATAGCAAAATATACAGCAAAGTTAAGAAATGGAAAGAGCTAAATAGCAGAAAATATAATGATATGCAGCTTAAGAACAATAGTTAACGAAGTATATACAGTATCTAAATTGGATTAAGTTAAAGTAGGCAATATTGATATAAAGCGACTAAAGATTAATGTAACATACAGCTAAGTTACATACATATTGCAATTCCAAAGTAATACTAACAACTAATAATTTCGTTGAAAAGTGTAAATTATCTGAAATACTGCTGGCGAATTATAAATCAACGGAATTCAGTTGTTGTGCTCTCTCAAACAAAAGAACGAGTATAACCACGTAAATTAGACGAATGTAGAACTTACTTAAGCCTAAAACAATTATAAAGTTAAACATAAAGTGAAAAAGCTTATAAATCATTAAATATTTCATAGTGGTAAAAAAGAGAGGCTCGCATGTGCATATGTAGAACTTTCATTAAACCAAAAGCAATTGTCACGTTAAACGTAAAGTGAGAAAGCATGTAAATCATATTTCATATAGTGGTGAATAAGAGAGGCATGCATGTGCCGTCACAAATGTCAGAGTCAGCAAGAACGTCGGAAATATATAAGTGAAGCCAGGTCGTGGTAGCAGAAGGAACACAGCCAGCATCAGCCGAGGGTCATTGAAGCCCTGCTAAATCAGCCTCAGAAGCAATCAATATGGGAGGCTGACCATGCACCTTCCGGACAAAAATCATTCCGTTCGTGCACCATACATGCTTGAAAGATAACTGCCTGGCCTTAACTCGAGTCCGGCGCAACAATTTGTAAATATTCGTAGGAAGCAGTTCGTTTATATAAATTAGGCCAGGGAGATCTTTAGAGAAAACATCAAGGATAGTTAGTCGACGTTTGCGGCGCATAGCACTGAGAATATAGTCGCGAATCTGTTGAGACTTGAGTACTACAATTATAGATCGCTGTCTGACAGCAGTGACAGCACGATCGGAGACAGAAACAGTGGTAGGCGCCGCGCCACGCATCGCAGACATCACAGACATGCCGCTACCCCCCACGTCACGAGTCTCGAGAACATCAGAAACAAGCTGCGGTGTACCCAGCGCACGAAAAACACTAGAGACGAGCTATACCGATGTGTCAGTCAGAGAACCCGGTATCCCGGAAATAATGATGTCCGATGTTCGCAAGACTCGAGACGCGGAAGGCTGCGGAACAAGATGAGGACCACTTAGATCACTCTTTAAATCGCACTTTAGTTCACTCTTTAATTCACTTTTTAATTCGCTTTTTAATACGCTCTTTAAACGGCGCACTTCATTCGTAAGAGCAGCACACTGCTGCTCCAACTCAGCAATACGCTGACTGTTGCGGTCGACACTTTTCGCTATGCTGTTTAGCTGGTTAAGCTTATCGTTAAGTCCACTGTTCGTGCGCCGCTGGTCCTCGACAAAAGCGGAGAAACA
>JASTWR010002456.1:0-18601 GCA_030770355.1 Harpagoxenus sublaevis
GTGTAAAATTGAATCTAAATATTTTTTGTATTATAACACAAAAATTATATCTGACAGTGACATCCTTAATTAAATGTGCAGTGTAGTTTGTATTATAAATTATTAATTGCCTTATTTTGTTAACAAACTTTACTTACATACTTATATTATCTACTATGACATTCTGCCAATAGCATCGTACATGTCAAATTCTGTATCAAATCTGTTTTTATTTCGACAAAATTTATTTATAGCAAACACTGCATAATGTGCTCTCGACAAGTTTGACTTTGCCTAATATATTCATATTTTATGTCTTAATTTTTTTAATGATTTATAAATTTATACAAACGACACTGCACATTTAAGGATGTCAAACTCTCAGATATAATTCTTGTAAGTTATAATACAAAAAATATTTACATTTGATTTTATCAGACATAAATGTCGATGTCGATAGGCATTATGGCGTTTGATGTATCTATAACAAAAAGAGGTGATATCCGTACAAAATTACCTTTTACAAAAAGGTAAAAAAAAGTCGCCAAGCACGCGTGGTATACCTTGAAAAAATCGAAGTAGTTCTCTTGTACCTCAAAAAAATCCAAGTAATATCTTTACCTTAAAACAACCAAAGTAATATATTTACCTTGAAAAAATCGAAATAATATATTTATGACAAAAAAAAGAAATGATATCTTTAAATTATGCGCTAGTTAAATATATATTATATCGAAAATAACTATTGTTTTTTTAAAAAATGTATTCCCATTAAAGTGAAAAAACTAATATAAAATGTGAAAAATTTTAGTGATTACGTAGTACGTCAATAAAGTAATAAGACTAAATTTTTTCTCAACAATTGGTAAAAGCGAGACCGAGAGCTATATTTATACTCTACTTTTAGTAAAAATTTTTTAGTACAAATTTTAATTTCATAACATTAACACATGTGATTCTACAATCATTTGTATAACTGCATATTTGGATAACGTCACAAAAATAGAGTATTGAGCAGCGTTATACAATCTATTTCTATGTCAAACTTTTTGTGTCCATGATTTATTACCTGTTACGAACATGTTTTAAGAAATCTCAGTTATTTTCAAAAATCTGTGCTTTTTCACCTGTTATGAACGTATATCTATAATTATGAAAATAAACAGTTTTATATTATATAGAGGAAAGTCCCCGATTATGAGATACCACATCTATTTTGTGTGATTGCCGGAAGCCTATGGGCAGAATTAAAAAATATAGTAGGTCATTTTGAAGGGAATTTAATAAGCTTTAAGATGCTGAAATGTAAAATTTAATTTTAATATTGATTTTTCTGAAAATTAGAAAAATGTAAAAAATGAGCTTTCGGCAAAATCGAAAAAGTGTGCTCTTAATATGAGAGACCCCGGGAAATCGCTAATAAAGTGCAAAATACATCATATTGTAATTAGACAACTTTATTTGAAGTTTCTGAAAGACAAATGTAATGGAGAAGCACATTTGCAACAATCGTAAACACACTTATACCCAATATTGTACCTAATCTGCCCCCCTCCACACTTCCCCCTCAAATCAAAGTCAGCACACACTTATAGTTTTGTATAAATTTTCCCTTAACGTTAATATAGTATTTTCTCTTATTTTATTACAGTACAATAACTTTCATACTCCAGCAACCCAGGAGTACCCTGAGTATCTCATGTTACGAGCCCCACGCCTTGCGGTTTCGCGATCACCAAAACTAATCTCTACAATTGAGCAACTCAACATATCCCGTATTTTCCTATTAATACGACCTTACTCTATCGCTGCATGCAGAACTCATTGCCAAATATTTATTAATTATATAATAAACAAGGTTTAAAGACTCATATCCACGGCACTTGACAACATCCAATTTCACAATTTCTTTCTCTACAACGACTACACGCACGATCAAACAATGAATTTTACACTAAATAGGTTTTACCTCAAGGGCAATAAGTTCATGGTGGAACCAACTGATAGGGCCTATTAGTTTAGCAGAAACCTCGCTGTCGCATATTAGAAGCCTATCTCATAATAGGGGACTTTCCTCTATATATCTAAAAAAAATTAATTTCCTATAAAAAAAACAATTTTTTAATTTACCAAAAAATTAACTAATATATAACTAATAAAATAATATTGATAAAAAAATATATTCTTAATATAATTTAAACGTAACTTTTGTTATTTTTTAGTTTTTACAATTTGGACGATTTTTGGAAAATCATCTTCTTATACATACATACATACATATACATGATAGCCCACCAAAACAAAACAAACGTGTCTTTTAGCATATAACCTTAGTTTAGCATTTAACCTAAGCTTGTTTCATTTTTGGTAGGCCATCCTGTACATGTACATACGTCCATACGACATACGTATATATCTATATGTATACGTATATATATATATACGTGCATTCATGTATATGTATATACATACATACATATACAGGGTGTACCAGACCTGACGTGCCACTTGTTAATGGCAGATACCTGTTCTCAAAGTGTAACTCAAAAATTCAAATTTTTGAGTTTGAGCCCTCTCTGGGACACTAAAAAATTTTAAGTAAAACTCCCATATTGCAGTATACCGTTTGAAAGGGCATAAAATAAGAAAAATTTTTGCGCAAACCAGAGGTCGATACGTTAATCCGTTCGGGAGTTATTTAAGGTCAAAGTTGGAAAAAGTCAATTTTTGACCTTAAATAACTCCCGAACGGGTCAACGTATTAACCTCTGGTTAGCGCCAAAAATTTTCTTATTTTATGCCCTTTCAAACAATATACTACAATATAGGGGGTTGCATGTAAGAAATTGGAGGTAACGTTCACGTGAGCTTCAAACGACCATCCAAGGTCAAATCATTGCCACCATCTTATGTCCCCCTTGAAACCATACGACTTTTGTCTAAAACATTTTTTGATTACATTGCAATTTTTCATGTTATTCAGCTGTCTAAGTAAAAATGGGACACTCTGTATAATATGTAAAATTTAGCAGAAGGGAAAAAAAAGTTCTCATGCGTTCTATTGATCGTAAACGCAGCTTTAATGCGTTAAAACCTATATAGCTAAGACCTAAAAGTCCAATTAAAGTTATACTTACCCATGCGGATCTATAAAACATTATTTTGCGTAACTTATACGGTTCTCCTAAGGATATTCGTAATACGTTTCAACGTTTTTGGCCCCTTTAATTTAATTTGGACCAAAGCACAGAAACATGGCGTAGTAATCTACGACTGTTGATCACTTTTTCTTCTCGCCGTGATTGTCACTGCAGGAATCTTTTTACTGGAATCGATCCGGCCATCAGCGGCGGCGTCGTACATCGATCTATATATATATATTATACACCTTATGCGCTTTAATCCCAAAGGGGTCAAAAACGTTATGTTACGTATTGCGAATATTTTGTGTGGATAACCGCAGTTCGAAACGCAATAAAATAATGCTTTATTAATATATCTTACAAGATAATTACGAGAAATAAAGAATATATATAGATATATACTTACGTGCAGAAAAACCACTTCGCCAGAGGCGAGAGGAAAGAGCATAACCCATGCACACGAACGAAACGACAATCAAAATTTTCTCGTCGGCAGCCGGAAACACAAATTTAGTCGCGTCTTACCGGCACGTTACAACAAGCGCCGCGGGTTTCGGTGACGCACCACGTGACCGTCTAAAGCCGCTAGGGCTTCCACACACATTAATAATATAATATTTTAGCATATATAATTTTAAGGCTAAATAGCGCAGTGAATGTGAATATCTAATTAACAATAATTAATCATTTATAGAAAATATATATCTCCTCGGTAATTTCCCATAAATTGATAAGTGGATAACACATGGATATCTAATGGATATCTTTGATAGATATTTTGTGGACATGGATATGTGGATAACACGTGGATATCTAATGGATATCTTTAATAGATATTTTGTGGACATGGATATGTGGATAACACATGGATATCTTTGATAGATATTTTGTGGACATGGATATGTGGATATCTAATGGATATCTTTTATAGATATTTTCTGGACATGGATATGTGGATAACACATAGATATCTAATAGATATCTTTAATAGATATTTTGTGGACATGGATATGTGGATAACACGTGGATATCTAATGGATATCTTTGATAGATATTTTGTGGACATGGATATGTGGATAACACGTGGATATCTAATGGATATCTTTGATAGATATTTTGTGGACATGGATATGTGGATAACACGTGGATATCTAATAGATATCTTTGATAGATATTTTGTGGACATGGATATGTGGATAACACGTGGATATCTAATGGATATCGTTAATAGATATTTTATGGACATGGATATGTGGATAACACATGGATATCTAATGGATATCTTTGATAGATATTTTGTGGACATGGATATGTGGATAACACATGGATATCTAATGGATATCTTTGACAGATATTTTGTAGATATGGATATATGGATAACACGTGGATATCTCTGCTAGTTATTTGAGAGATATGGATATTTTGTACATCTATTAGATATCTATTAGATATGAATAGTAGACTGGACATCATATGGATATGTAGATATCCATTAGATGTTTATTAGATATTTTGTTCTGTGTGGGAAGACGCTCTGTTTATTCGTGTGACGACTGCGCTGCACAAATAGCCAGAGCGTCTTTGTGTTCGTAAATGGAGGGGGAAAAACACCATGACTCGTAGCTTAAATCTACCATCACTGCTTATATCTCTACATCTTTTAGCATCGAGTATCTTTGCTATGCGGTTTTGCAACCAAGGATAACTTGAAACTTTTGATCAAAATTGTTATATGAAAAGTTGTATTATACAAAATATTAAAAAATATCACGTAATTTATGTGTGTTGAATAAAGCATAACTGTCATGTAAATCTTGTCCAGCGTAGAATATTGAACAGCAGTAGGTAGGAAACCCAGCCAGAACAGATCAAAATGTTACCAATTTAACAAAACGTCGATATGCACCTCAGGGACTTGGTACTTGCAGTTGCGAATACCTACTGAAAGCAGTTTATGTATTATTGTTAATGTTATAATTATTAAAACACAGATCATTACAGATAATGGCCTAGTAATGGTGTTCCAACGGAAGGATGGTTCAATGATGTCTCAACGATTGATCCGAAAAAAGTACTGTGTGAAACCGACAAAGCAAGTTGGCTCACGGTTTTTTCAATGTTCACATCGAAAAGACGTTATACACACCGTCGACCGAAGAAATCGGTGCTCCATCTTATATGTGTTATTGCGAAGAAATATTACCATAGCCTCAGTGGTCGAATTGGCACGACACCCGCACGGTATACGGGAGGTTCCAGGTTCAAACCCTGGTTGGGGTAATATTTTTTCGCAATATAAATTTTTAATATAACATCAACTAAGGACCCAAAGTACGGGTCGAAACGTCGTAAAATTACTGCCAGTCAGGCCGACTACTCACATTTTATTAATTTATCACTGGCGAATAATTAGCTTATTGTATTACAGATAATGTTTAAAGACGGATGATTCTTTTATTTAATTAATTTATGTTAAGAAGTAATACAGATATTAATTATTGTACACACTTACAAGAATAAATATTTAATTTATAAATGTTTAAAAAATATAATTAAATTTGTATTTATTGCAAAGTGCAGGCAACGACAAATAGAAAAAGAATTGTATTAAATTACAACTCGTGAAACTATTCTGCTGACGGTTTAGAGGTTAAGGGCGCAGACACGTCACGAGCGGTTTGGAGCACGCGGTAGACCGTGCACACCCAAGCGGTTTGTCCCACGCGGAAGAGCCGCGCGAAAGATCCGTGCACACGAGAGGTGTGGACCGCGCGGTTCCACCCGCGGCACAAACCGCTCGTGTGCACGTCGCACAGTCTGTCGCAGCGGAACCGCGCGGACCACACCGCTTGTGTGCACGGATCTTTCGCGCGGCTCTTCCGCGCGGAACAAACTGCTCGTATGTGCACGGTCTACCGCGCGGTCCAAACCGCTTGTGTGTCCACATCCTAACCCTACGTTGCGGAAACTGCATATCAAATAGATTAAATGCTTAAAACGTTTCAATTATTATATCTTCACATCTTTTGGTATTGAAACCTTTTTACTATGCGGCTTTGCAACGAAGGATAACCTCAAACTTTTCATCAGAATAATTTTACGAGTTGTATAAAATATTACAAAATATCACGTAATTTATATACAAAAATTGTTTCGCTAACTTTATTAAATATTTTATAAAATGTAAGTTAGGGAAGAAAAAGGATTACCTTTGATATCAATCACGCTTTGTTTTCTTCTTGCATTGCATCGTCGACATGTCACTCAGAGGGCTACCGGAAAAAGATCGAAACAGGAATAACGTATGCAGATGGCGCTGATGTACGTACCATTTTCATATCTTGAGTATAATCGAAGATTATACGCGCGCGGAAGACACGAATACGATACCATTTCAGTACTTCGAGTAAAACCTGAGATTTTACGCGCGCGGTAGAAAGGCGTACGTATCGTTTCCGTACCTTCAGTCAAACCTGAGATCATACGTGCGCGAAAGAAAACCGAATGATACTGTTATAGCGTTGATCTCAGTATTTTACGGATGATCACAGTACAATGAGTATAACAATGGTATGATACGTATGATAACATGTGCTGTGTGGGTATCTAACAAATTTTCAGCACTGCAAAAGTAAGTGCAATAATTTTCTATTTTTTCAAATTTTGAAGTGCCGCCAGATTTACTTGCCAACCCCGCAGATCAGCCAGACTGATTTTTAACTATATTTTATGATAATATTAGTATAATAAGTTTCGTTAATGCAAAAATAAGTGCAACGTATTCCAGAAATTGACCTGATTTTCCGATCGACGGATTTATCGAAAAATCATAGCCAGACTCACTTTTCATACCTCGAGATCAGCCAGACTGCCTTTTCAGTAAGTTTTATGATAATTTTATGATAAAAAGGCAGTCTGGCTGATCTCGAGGTATGGAAAGTGAGTCTGGCTATGATTTTTCGATAAATCCGTCGATCGGAAAATCAGGTCAATTTCTGGAATACGTTGCACTTATTTTTGCATTAACGAAACTTATTATACTAACTAATATTATCATGAAATATAGTTAAAAATCAGTCTGGCTGATCTGCGGTGTTGGCAAGTGAATCTGGCGGCACCTCAAAATTTGGAAAAATAGAAAATTATTGCACTTACTTTTGCAGTGCTGAAAATTTGTTAGATTAAGTAGTACAAGAAGTTTCATGACTGCAAAAATAAGTGCAATTTTTTTGTATTGTTCACCCATCAAACGCAGCGGAAAATCGTAGCCAGACTAGCGATTTGTTAATTAGCATCACTAATGGAACAATCCTATCTAGATTCGCTGACTATAAAAATAAGTGTCAAAAATGTTCATTGGCTCCCGGAATATAAACGGAATTCCCCGCGCATTGCGATTTTGCGTTGAGTTGTTGACAAAATACGATTTCGCGAGATTAAGTTATCGCGCCGAGCTTGGCGTATCATAAGATCTCTACGAATAATTGTTGATCTCTTATTCTCTTTTGGGTATTATCGATGGACTCCGCGTCCCAGTGATGTAATTGAAATATCGCTCGCGTACCTAGTTTATTTAAAGTTTGGATCTATAACGTTCCTGTAGCGTTCTTATTATTTCGGTAATCAGCTATTGTAATTGAGATCATTTATGTTTGATATTGCTCGTTAGTAGCAGACCAAGACGGGATGCACCTCGCACGGGAATAAACTCATCGTCAGGGGGGTGGGTGAGAGGGGGGGAGAAGCGCGTAGTAACAGCATCGTGCAACAGATGACGCCACGCACGACGCATTAAGTGTGGAGCTAGTTCAGTAGGCTCGACAGATGACACCACGCAATAAGACTGTCTTAAGCACAATCGTAAGATGTTATGAACCAATCACAGAGCGTATTAGCGTCGTAAGACATTACTTACGACGGTCTTGAAATAAGATCCGAATATGACTTAAGACCGTCGTAAGTACAATCTTAAGGTGTTATAAACCAATCACAGAGCCGTATTAGCATCTTAAGACATTACTTAAGACAGTCGTGAAATAAGATTCGACTATGAATACCGGAGTATATACATAAGTACTGACAGAGGGAGAGAGAGAGAGATAGGTTCTACCTCTATTCGCTTCTCATCGAAAACGTGCGTTACTTCACATGCGCCCATTGCATTTTTTATATGTCCTACGATTTTTTTAATTCAATAACAATTGTGCGGGGAGGGGGAGTGTTGTGATTACATCATCGGCGTCGCGGTTTGGCACACCTCGAAGCCTCGAGCGTTTCGCGGAAAACTACGCGATGACATGGGGAAGACATTAAACACCTAAAATAGAACATCTTATCCCGGCAATTAGAAAAAAAACATTTATGCATGCGACGAATGTTTGAAAGGAATAACAATTGTGCTGGGAGGGGGAGTGTTGTGATTACATCATCGGCGTCGCGGTTTGGCACACCTCGAAGCCTCGGGCGTTTCGCGGATCATTCTGTGATAATCGCACTCTAAGAATTAAAGATAGAACGTTTTATCCCGTCAATTAGAGAAACATTTATGCTAATAGAACATTTGATCGCGGCGATTAGAAAAAATACTTTATGCGATGAATATTTTGAAAAGGAATAAATAAAACTTACAATTAGGCGCACCTTAAAATTATATAATGGTTTTACTTATGACAAGAGTCGGTGGTATATGCGTAAACATATAAGTAGATATATAAGCGCGAGACGAGACCAGCTCGATGTCAGAAGTCGGAATATCGAGAACCGCAAAGTATCGTTTTTCTCTCTCAAAAATCGCGCAAGTGTACGTCAAGATGAGTAAGAAAAATGTGGAATCTCAGCCCTCTGAGGAAGATGTGGAGGTAATGTTGATTATGGAAGCGCCGTTTGCAACTGATCAGGGAAAGAATAAAACGAATGAAATCGGCACTCATTTTAACCTCCTTGACTTATTGTACAACATTTGGAATCCCTCTTGGACAGCGACGCGCAACCTAAGATTATTACTCGTCAGTTTGAGTATGACGAAGTCCGCTGAGAGTTTGAAAACGGTAACTAATTTCGACAGACGTGGCATGCGAAAAGCTCTGAAGAATCTCTACCAGTTGTGGCTCGACAAAGGCTCATTGAACCCTACTAGTTCCGCCGAAGAGATCCATAGATTTATTCGCGCCCAAATTCCTGATTCAATCTACGAGTGGTTTACGAAGAACACTATGAATGTGGAAACTTACACCGAATTGGTGATCAATTATAAAACATATATCGCCAGTTTACCGCTCGGAGCGGCGAGGCAGATTTCCGCGTCGCGCAAGGTCGTGACCAATCACGACAACGGCAACGACGGCGACGAGGACGACAACGACGACGACGACGGCGACGACAACGACAACAACGGCAACGACGACAACGGTGAAAACGTTTGCGAAAATGAGGACGCCCCATTGGACATACGCATGAAAAGGATGAAGGAGAAAGAGGTAACGACAGCGACAGCGATAACTTCGACGGCGGAAGAAAAAGAGGATAAGAAGAGAAAAAAGCAAAATGATAGTGATGATAAAGAGGAAGAGGTGGACAAGGGACACGGGCTTGACGCATTGTTTGATCTGGCCCCCGATTTTCATGTCAAATATATTCATCAGTACGTATCTAGATTAAATAATGGGCGAATGGAGACTATGAGATCACCTGGAGAGGCCGGACATCAATTGGTACGCTTGGACCTGTACGATTTCAAGGACATAGTAAACGTGGACAAGCGTCACTGGTGGAGGCACGCGAAACTGAGAAGTCAATTCTTTATCTCCTCCTCGATGACGGACCGCAAGGGACAATTGTTGCAAGAATTATTGGATCAGGTGGCGACGGATATGTCGACTATTCCGGCAATCGTGAAAGAGACTAAGAGTCTTCACTACTACGACGTTTAGGTACGTATACTTTGTGACTATGTGAATAATTTTGTAAATTAATACAGTTGCTCGCGTTACAGATCGATCGTGTCGTCGAAGATTGGGCGGCGGCGATGGTGGTGGAATACATCTATCTACATACATATACGCACAGATATGAGATTTGTAGCCTAGAGTAAAAAAAAGAATGTCTCTCTGTACACATAATGGGAAATGGTAAAATATATAAAAAATGGGAATTGTATAGATTGTGTAATTGTTATTTATTGAAATGCTTTTTTTTAGATAGGTTTATTCGTATCGGGGAGTGGTGAGAGAATTGCAACTTTTCAGCCATTCCGAAACATAAAGCGATCAACTCGCAGTCGACGATGTCAGTGCGATCAAAAAATTCGCTCTCGCGTATCACACGTGGCACGTTCGCAGGGTCCGGAACCATGGATGCGATAGCGACAAAACGGGACAGTTTCGCGTCGACCTTGTCGGTTATATGGCACAGCGTAGCCGCTATAAAATTTATGCAGTGCTCGAGGTCGAACATAGCGAGCACGGTATTCATCGACAGGACGATACGAGTCTTGAGCGTGTCCAGACGCAAGATCGGCACATTGTTGAGTCTTCCAAATCGTAACGTCAAACCTGCTGCGACGATGGTTCTGGAGGCTTGATTGCGTGTATTCTCGTCGTCGTTGTTGCACCTACCGCCGCTGCTGGTGCTCCGCCGCAGGTGCGACATTATGGCGTGTTTTTCATCCATGAGTCGACTCCATGCGTCGGGCGAGAGATTGATCTCCTTGCCATGATAATCCTCTATGATGATGTCCACGCAAGACGGAAATCTAACGGCGATACCGACGTCTATGAATTTGTAGAACGTTTTGGTCAACGAGTATCTCCTTCCCAAGATACGGATACGATAACGCGCGATATTGGCTATCCATTTTGTCGAGCGGCTACTGTTGTCATATCTGTAAAATACAATGCGTATAAATGCCTACATACTTGGCGGGATACGCTAGTCGGTGTCAACGTCAACTTACGCATTTCTCTCACTGTTGTTACCGCTGTTGCTCGAAGTTGGATAGACATGCTCAATATTCGGTGGCAGCGTCGTCGTCACCGATCGCTCGTCGTTCCTTCTTTTTTTTTTCCATTTTGTTCCATCGTCGCAGATAGCGTTCTCACGATCGTCGTCAAAGTGATGTTGCAGCGGCGGCGATGATTGCGTTAGCATTACCTGCAACAGTGGCTGCGGTGGCTGCGGTGGCTGTGGTGACGGCGGTGACGGCGGTGATTTATCGAAATGCTGCTCCTGCTGCTGATGAACGCGCAATGTCGAATACATCTCTCTCTCTCTTTTTCAGCGTATCTTTCTATGCGTCTGATCGTTTGCGCCCGGTAGGTGGACTGCACAAGAATAATCGCTCGTGTGACAAGGTGTCGACTTAAAAGAAACACGTCATTCCCCTCTCCGGATAATTTTATGATCATTTACAATACTTCTTTACACCGTCGACTTGCTCTTTTCCTCTTCAACATCCTCGGACTCTACGGATAATTTTATGATAATTTATAATACTTTTTTTTACACCGTCGACTCGCTCTTTTCCTCTTCAATATCATCGGGAGTATTGTCACGGTTACTCATCAGTGCATCAATTCGAACGAATCGACTCAGGAGATTTCGCAGCTCTAGCAACAGCCCGTCCCTCGGACAAGTCACACCGAGCATCTCCGGTTCAAATCCGCCGATGGTTGTTACAGCTTTCGTAAATTCGTTAAATTTGTAGAATTGTCGTTTGCTGAAAAAGTACAGATTCCCATCGATAAATCGGAAGGCCGTTGAAATACCGGACGGTATTCCGGGAAATATCGCTTGATTCGAGAAAAATTGGGAGGCTTTCATCGAACACTCGTTCATCTCGGCCGCAAACTGATCGTCGTATATCACGAAGGTTCGTCCTCGGTTAGTATTCACCGCGGCGTTGATCCTCGCGTTCGATGGAAATCCAAGCTCGGAGAGATATCGTGGCCAGGTTGGTACCAGCGCTAAACTCGGGTAATTCACCAGGTATACCTTATTGTCCACAAACAGCACGAGATCGCCCGACGGCGCTTGATAGGCAGCCGAAAGTGTGAAATTTAGGGGGAGATAATTAATATAATTCGTCAACAAAAACGGTTTTCTGTAGGTCTTTCCATTTACATCGATCGACCATACGTATCGCTTACGCACGACGTAAATTCGACTGTTAAATACCAACACGTGATCCACGCGTTGTAAGGCGCACAGATCCGTCTCGAGGTCGTCTTTCGAGAATTTCGTATCAGTCGCGATCGTGGTGGCTGCCGCCGTCGCTCTCGTAGTCGTCGCCCTCGTAGTCGTCGCCCTCGTAGTTGTGGTCATCGGCGCGATCGTTGTCGTAATCGGTATGGAAACCGGAAAGTAAACGTTAAGACCGTAAAGATGTTGGATGGTAAGAATATCCTCATAGCTTAATTTGGTGGGAAAAGATTTCTTTGGCACGAATGCAAACATCACTGAATCCCCGTTCGGTCTATGCCTTAATCCTAGAGCATGACCGATCTCGTGCGTGAGCGTTTGAAGCATATGGTAAGTTCCCGGAGGATTCTTGTCCAGAGTTATGTGCCATCGTTCCGCGTTGTCTATGTGTATCTCCGAGACATAGTCATGATCTCCAGTAGGGAGATACGCGTGAGCGATTACTCCGTTGGGGCCGTCCATCGATTCCAAACACATTCCATGTCGGGGATTGAGAAACGGGTGAAAGCCATCGCGAAATGATATCAGAATGTTGGGATTCTGTATATCACGCGCGAACGTCAACGACGAATTCGCCGCCCATAGATCGAACGCGGCTTGAGCTGTTGTCAGTTGATCCCCCGTCGCCCCGTGAAAGTTCCACGTGAGATATGTTTTAGGCCATTTCAGCGAGAGTGGACCAATCGAGCGCTCCGACATGTTCTCGACACCGCAGCGGGGTGTGTTCATTAATTGCAGGGTTGGCTCATTCAATTCACCGTTGCCAGGCAATTTATAATATCTCTGAAACCACATGATAGCACGTTTCATAGCCGCAGTCGTATCGTCGCCTGCTGAAAACTTTTGCGCATTCTCCTGCAAATAGCCATATTTTTTCAAATAATGGACCACCGCTTTAGTATCACTAGCGTTAAATTCGCAGTTCACCGCAACGACGTAAATCGCGAGGATAACGATGCGCCAGAACAACATTATCGAGAAGTTGAGAGAACAAAGAAAAGCGAGGTGACTCACTCACAACCGAGAGACGATAAGCGTCTGATCGCGATTCGAACGTAATTGGACACCATCGATTGGACGGACACGGAGGGGGGGAGGGGGCTATTATCGCCAACGATCTAAATTTTTAGGGAAATATTTTTTTCTTTTCTCAAGAGGAGTAAAACGAAGAAGAAAACTCGTAAAAACGTTTCGGAGAAAAAATAAAAAACAAAGGAGGAAAATCAATTCACGAGACGTTTGAGGAAAAAAGCACGCAAGGCGCGATACATTAATAATCATCGCTATAAATAAGACGAACAAGGAAAGAGGAAAAAGCACGCACTATTCATTCGCATTGCAATACATTACTAATCGTCGCTAATATATACAATAAACGAGGAAAAAGCGAGCTGGGATAAATAAATGAACACTAACACTAAAACATATGTATGTCGAAAACAGTTGTTTTATTTCCCCAAATTTATACTATACAAAATGGAAAAAAATCTCGTATCCTGTCGGAAATCACAGGTGCTTCACTCGCTCCTGCCGTTCGGTCCACCATTCATGTACCTTTATCACATTCTCCATCGCGCAGTTCCTCGTGTGACGATTGCAGCGAAAAGACCTGACCGCGGTCAGCGTTTGCAGCCTACCGATGTCCTCGTAATCGGCATCGATGGTCTCGATCGTGACATCAACGTCGGGCGTATCCCCGATGAGGTCTCGCAGCCATTTCTTCTTCTCCTCTCCCTTCACGTACACAATCGAGACGGAAGAGGAAGCGGAAGCGGAATCGGAAGAAGGATCTTCCTCAACAAGTTTTCCGTACACAGCCTCTCGGATGATGCTCTTAGCGTGACAGTACTCCGTGTCGCCGGCGTTCCATCCAAGACCGTGGTGATTTCGCGTCAGCCACCTCGCTTGACTTTTTTCCTTCGTCGTCATGATGTGCCATACCCTCGGTGGAAAAAATACATGGTGTGTAAGCACAGTCCCTTTTCTCAAGACCGCAACCTCTTTGACGACAAACTTTTCGCCAACAATGAATCCCTGTAGATCCACGAATGTTGGTACGTCCGACATAGTTACGATCTCGTGAACGACTGATAAAATAAATGACTTTACTCGAATTATATATCTATATTCCACTACAAGATCATGAATAATAAAGCAGCCTATTTACTGTCGCTACAGAATCTTGCACACAATATTAGTCAGCGAATTATATATGTATTTCACTACAAGATCATGAATAATTGTTTTTCCGTGTCAGCGAATTATATATGTATTCCACTGCAAGGTCATGAAAAATAAAGCAGCCTCTTTAACCGCAAACTTCTTTCCGTAACGATAAATCCTTATAAAATCAGCAAAATCAATGTCAGTACATCTCATGAGCAAATGATAAATGAATTTACTGTCGCTACACAATCTTGCGCACGATGTTAGTCGGCGGATTATATTCCACCACACGGTCGTGAATAATAAGACAGTAGGCCGTTGTATTAGGTTCTATATTACGTTTACACCCAAACTCTATACAAATATCCACGGTCGCGCTTTTTATCGATTCGTTCTGACGTGAACAATCCATCACCACGAACGGGCCTCATTCCTTGAACAGGGTCAGCGTGAGGAGTACCTCATCGCTTTCGCTTCCGTAATAAGACTTTCAAAATTTCCCATACATGTCATACAGTATAGCGATTCTACGATTATCAAAATCCAAATTCATATCGTCGTAGGGATAAAAATCAGAATTGAGATACAACTTAACATTCGTAAGATTGCCGCTGTCAAAAACGGAGGCATTTTTAAATATGTTGTTAATTCTTCCAGTTTGCAGCGCGAAAATGACGTATTTCGGCTTCTCCAGCTGCGTCGCGGCTTTCACGGCCCACGAATGCTTGACCGTGGTCTGCAGCAGAGGGTACTCATACAGATCCCACGAGCGAAAACCCATGCTCAGATAACGTCCGCTCTCCAACGTTCGCAAAAGGGACAATTTATTTACATCGTTCAACATCAGGTGTGGCATTCTCCATTGCAGCTTCGACAAAGTGATCTTTGGATCCTTGTTATGATCCGGCGTAGTCACGATGCAATTGGCGTCGTTCCGCGAACGTATGAGAATAAGTTCGTGTCGCGCGTTTATCACCACGCGCTTATAATCCTCGCAAAAACCGAGAAGCGTGTCAAGAGGTACGCAAAAATTGAACTCGCCAATTTTGGGCCTCGGTCCAAGGTTCCATCCAGCGTTCTGCAGTTTTTTGCCTCTCCCGGCAGTCAGCGACACGAAGTTCTTAATTGAGCTCGTTATTCCGACGTTTCTGTTCTTGTCAATCTCGACGCCATTGAGCTCATATCGAATCTCATCGAACATAAACGCCACGCAGTTGTTATCCATTCGCGTCTCCGAGGTAATTTCCGCAATATTTTCGGAAAGCGTCCCCTCAACGTAGAGAAAACTCTCGCAGGGTAACGTGTACAGATCCTGCTGTTGTATCGGTATGCGTATCTCGTCGCTGTATCCGAGCGTGGTGTTGGCGTACGGATTATACGTGTGAGTTTCAATCTTGACAATGCGCTCATCGAAAATTGGCTCACCACCGATGCTCAGGATGTCAACCATGACGATTGTTTCATACAACGAATCCCAAGGATCGCAGAAAAGCAACGTTCTCTACGCTTAGTTCGTTCCTCTTTTTCCACCACCTCGTCCTCTCGCTCCGCGCGCCAAACGATAACGTTGGTGGCTCAACGACAGCGACAGCAGATGCGCTCTTACTTTCTTTCGCGGACGACTCGTTCAGAACGAGCATCTTTCACGCACACATATATCTAACCTCTGCGTCGCACATGCAGTCGAAGCGTTATCTCCTCGCCACGAAAATCGATCGGTCGCCCGTTCTGATCCACCACGCGCACCGTTATGTCAGTAACACTCCGCGCGATGATCGGGAGATAAATGATCTGCGTCGGCGTCTCCGACAGTTTATATCCCGGTGGAACGTTCGGCGCAAATTCGTGTATTGTGTGCACCAGCATACCGTTGCTGTAAGCCCCCATGGTAAGATTGCATTCCACGCGAATGATATTTACATCCATTATCTTCGTCGGCTCGTCGGACGCGTACCACCTGTTCGGCTTGAGTACGCGATTCGTCGAAAAACCCAGCAGAGAACCGATGTTGTTCGGTTTGGTAAAGTTTACTCTGTAGGCGCATTTAATCTCACTTCTCATGGTGTTCTTGTTGGCGCGAAGAATTATCGAACGTTCATCCCCTTTCTCTTCCTCGTTATCATATATGTAATCCTGATCGTCATCGTCCACGCTCGGGTACAAGTCGTGCGTAACCGTCGACGGTTCTGCACTGATAAACACCTGTCGCTTGCGGAGAATAGCAGCTCTCAGATATCTGCCTATGGCACGCAGTTCATACGATCCCTCGGGAATCGTAATCGTCTCGTCGTTTTGGTCGAAATAAAATTTATTATTCGTAGAGTTAACGTTCGGTATCGTGTTGTACGTCTCGAAATTCGCGAGACCCAGCTCGTAATCACCGTCGCTCAGATCCAGAGCAGGAAAGTAGCTCGCCGCGAGAACGCTACATCTCCCGGTCAACGTAAGTGTCAATGACATGACAATGAACGATCGCTTATTCAGGAAAATCGTCTCCAATCGATCTCTCGAAGAAACCGCAGACACAGCTGACCGCAGATACTTCGATCAAACGTCTGATACGAACGATAGTTGTACGCGATATTCACCTCGCTTCCGAGATATCGCACAAGTTCCCGCAGTGGACGAAGGTTACCAAAACCGTCGAAGTAAATCGCATTGTTTCCTCTCTTGGCGTAGGCGACCCAGTGCGTGCCCGGACCAGCGGCGTTGTCGAGATTTACAATACCGCTCTCATCGTTACGCACTTTCGTTGGCAGCGCGTCACGCATAAACACGCCTCTGAAGAAGGGTATGCCGAAACGGCGCGCAGAGCAACTCAATTGCTCGTTCGTCGTAAGACCAGACAACGGTAGATCAAGTGCGGTTAACGTTTCCGTCCACAAGATTTTTTTTTTTACATCTTAACGACGACGGTTTTCTTCTGATCGTCCTCACGCCGCCACCGCTACGTTTATATGGCGTGAGATACAATCCACGACCTTCTGTCGCTCGATTGTGACGCTGCAATTCCTCAAGTTGACGTCGAGCAGCCTTGCTGTCGTTCACCGCTTTCGCTACACCGGCCGCTCCACCGATCAGAGATCCGAGCGCTCCCAGCATCGATAAAAGTGGTAAAAAGCCTCCGCGTTTCGCCGCGGGAAGTACCCTCCTCCTTCTCGTCGTCGTGGTCCTCGTCCTCCTTTTCCTCGTTCCTCGCGCGCTCATACCCATACCTAACCTTGTATTTACTTTCATAGCAGCCCATATGGCGGTCGCAGCTGCTTTCTCGCCAAGAGTCGAATTACTCGCTGTTACGCGCTTGCGCGCTCTCTCAGCGAGCGCTAGATCAGCAGAGTGTCGATCAACGAGATCGTTGCTTCGCGAATAAGCGATGTCGTGCTCGCGACACGCCGCGTCCAACGGATTTACACCTCGATCTCCGCGCGCTAGCCGCTTCGCGAGACGAGTACCGGGTCCGCAGAACTGATGACCGGGTACATGTAGCTCGAAAGGAAGAGCATTTATTGTCTTGTTTAACAATCCACCGCCGATACCGCTACTGTGCGTTGCGCGCGACATCCAACACAATCCTTGATGAGCGGCGGTGGACCGTCTATGTGTGACTGATGCCACGGTCGATTGTAATGTTCCAGGCACACGCGGCAACTCTGCACCTCGGAATCCGCTCTCAGATGATTCGGTAGTTTGCTCCACAGTCGTTCAACACAATCGGGAAAGTCGCGCAGCAGAACGATCTTCGGCAAGTACTGCAACTGTTCGGCGGTCAGTTGGAAAATATCGTGCTTATCCGTCAACAGGATAAACATCGCGATTGTCGCGCGAATCGATCGACAATTCGCCGTACAAGTGTAAAAAAAAAACGGGTGTGCACGCACGCGCGTGATACGGACAAATGAGATTCGTACGACAGCCGCTGACAATAGGAGTATCAAATCTCGACCGCAAAACGCGAGTGACATCGAGCGGAGCGATTCGAGAAGCGCAACGACACGGCCCGCTGTTACCGAGCGCGATACGCTGCATCATTTGTGGCCCCTCCAATTGCGGTAAGACGAACGTTCTAATGAGTTTGCTAGAGAGTCCCACACGGGGTGCGTTCGAAAACGTGTACGTTG
>JASTWR010002457.1:0-18590 GCA_030770355.1 Harpagoxenus sublaevis
CTGACGTTGATCAATGCATTGAACGTTGCTCGGATTGCTATACGTTGCATAAAGTTATCATACGAAGCTTGCAACGATGGTGGATAACTTGTATAGTGACACGCGCAGTAAAATGTCAACGATGGACAAACAACAGCGTTTATTAAAATATAAAAATAAACATATCAAAATATTCACGTCATCTGTCCCGCTTCCGCTTCTTATCAAGTTCTTTCTTTTTTTATTGTCCATATAAAAGCATTTCTTCAGGAATGTAATTTGTTTCTGCATTCTTTAATATTTTTATTTAGACGTACTTTTTGTACTTCATTATTTATTCTTTATACAGCTTGTGACGTGACGGTTCGCCGCGCGTGGCAGCGCCCCGCCGCCGTCACAGGGCGCGGGTTCGCGCCCGCGGACGATCCAGGAGAGCAATCGCGGAATCTCCAGGGGGCCTCCGAAAGAAAGCATTTGCGCATTCTTATTCTTTTTTCAATTAACATATGTTGTTTATTCACGTCGCCTGAGAAAGACGTTCAAATTATTGTTATCCGGTTATTGCGATAAATATTACCACATGCCCCGGTAGTCGAATTGGTAAGACGCCCGAACGGAATGCGGGAGATTCCAGGTTCGAACCCTGGCTGGGGTAATATTTTTCGCAATAAGTTTTTACAGTGATTTTAATATTAAATCGATATCGATTTAATTAGGGAAGGGAGAGGGAATTTCTAATGTTCCAACAATAGCTGTGTTTTAAGTCCGACAAATAATCGGCGCGCAGTTTAATATGTTGGAAAATACGCGTATTAATACATATAGAGAATAATTATATTAAGCTGCCTAAGATCCAAGCTTGGACCGTATGGCTATTTCATTTGTATTGATTTATATCTTAACGGTCAATTAACATATGTTGTTTATTCACGTCGCCTGAGAAAGACGTTCAAATTATTGTTATCCGGTTATTGCGATAAATATTACCACATGCCCCGGTAGTCGAATTGGTAAGACGCCCGAACGGAATGCGGGAGATTCCAGGTTCGAACCCTGGCTGGGGTAATATTTTTCGCAATAAGTTTTTACAGTGATTTTTAATATTAAATCGATATCGATTTAATTAGGGAAGGGAGAGGGAATTTCTAATGTTCCAACAATAGCTGTGTTTTAAGTCCGACAAATAATCGGCGCGCAGTTTAATATGTTGGAAAATACGCGTATTAATACATATAGAGAATAATTATATTAAGCTGCCTAAGATCCAAGCTTGGACCGTATGGCTATTTCATTTGTATTGATTTATATCTTAACGGTCAATTAACATATGTTGTTTATTCACGTCGCCTGAGAAAGACGTTCAAATTATTGTTATCCGGTTATTGCGATAAATATTACCACATGCCCCGGTAGTCGAATTGGTAAGACGCCCGAACGGAATGCGGGAGATTCCAGGTTCGAACCCTGGCTGGGGTAATATTTTTCGCAATAAGTTTTTACAGTGATTTTAATATTAAATCGATATCGATTTAATTAGGGAAGGGAGAGGGAATTTCTAATGTTCCAACAATAGCTGTGTTTTAAGTCCGACAAATAATCGGCGCGCAGTTTAATATGTTGGAAAATACGCGTATTAATACATATAGAGAATAATTATATTAAGCTGCCTAAGATCCAAGCTTGGACCGTATGGCTATTTCATTTGTATTGATTTATATCTTAACGGTCAATTAACATATGTTGTTTATTCACGTCGCCTGAGAAAGACGTTCAAATTATTGTTATCCGGTTATTGCGATAAATATTACCACATGCCCCGGTAGTCGAATTGGTAAGACGCCCGAACGGAATGCGGGAGATTCCAGGTTCGAACCCTGGCTGGGGTAATATTTTTCGCAATAAGTTTTTACAGTGATTTTAATATTAAATCGATATCGATTTAATTAGGGAAGGGAGAGGGAATTTCTAATGTTCCAACAATAGCTGTGTTTTAAGTCCGACAAATAATCGGCGCGCAGTTTAATATGTTGGAAAATACGCGTATTAATACATATAGAGAATAATTATATTAAGCTGCCTAAGATCCAAGCTTGGACCGTATGGCTATTTCATTTGTATTGATTTATATCTTAACGGTCAATTAACATATGTTGTTTATTCACGTCGCCTGAGAAAGACGTTCAAATTATTGTTATCCGGTTATTGCGATAAATATTACCACATGCCCCGGTAGTCGAATTGGTAAGACGCCCGAACGGAATGCGGGAGATTCCAGGTTCGAACCCTGGCTGGGGTAATATTTTTCGCAATAAGTTTTTACAGTGATTTTAATATTAAATCGATATCGATTTAATTAGGGAAGGGAGAGGGAATTTCTAATGTTCCAACAATAGCTGTGTTTTAAGTCCGACAAATAATCGGCGCGCAGTTTAATATGTTGGAAAATACGCGTATTAATACATATAGAGAATAATTATATTAAGCTGCCTAAGATCCAAGCTTGGACCGTATGGCTATTTCATTTGTATTGATTTATATCTTAACGGTCAATTAACATATGTTGTTTATTCACGTCGCCTGAGAAAGACGTTCAAATTATTGTTATCCGGTTATTGCGATAAATATTACCACATGCCCCGGTAGTCGAATTGGTAAGACGCCCGAACGGAATGCGGGAGATTCCAGGTTCGAACCCTGGCTGGGGTAATATTTTTCGCAATAAGTTTTTACAGTGATTTTAATATTAAATCGATATCGATTTAATTAGGGAAGGGAGAGGGAATTTCTAATGTTCCAACAATAGCTGTGTTTTAAGTCCGACAAATAATCGGCGCGCAGTTTAATATGTTGGAAAATACGCGTATTAATACATATAGAGAATAATTATATTAAGCTGCCTAAGATCCAAGCTTGGACCGTATGGCTATTTCATTTGTATTGATTTATATCTTAACGGTCAATTAACATATGTTGTTTATTCACGTCGCCTGAGAAAGACGTTCAAATTATTGTTATCCGGTTATTGCGATAAATATTACCACATGCCCCGGTAGTCGAATTGGTAAGACGCCCGAACGGAATGCGGGAGATTCCAGGTTCGAACCCTGGCTGGGGTAATATTTTTCGCAATAAGTTTTTACAGTGATTTAATATTAAATCGATATCGATTTAATTAGGGAAGGGAGAGGGAATTTCTAATGTTCCAACAATAGCTGTGTTTTAAGTCCGACAAATAATCGGCGCGCAGTTTAATATGTTGGAAAATACGCGTATTAATACATATAGAGAATAATTATATTAAGCTGCCTAAGATCCAAGCTTGGACCGTATGGCTATTTCATTTGTATTGATTTATATCTTAACGGTCAATTAACATATGTTGTTTATTCACGTCGCCTGAGAAAGACGTTCAAATTATTGTTATCCGGTTATTGCGATAAATATTACCACATGCCCCGGTAGTCGAATTGGTAAGACGCCCGAACGGAATGCGGGAGATTCCAGGTTCGAACCCTGGCTGGGGTAATATTTTTCGCAATAAGTTTTTACAGTGATTTTAATATTAAATCGATATCGATTTAATTAGGGAAGGGAGAGGGAATTTCTAATGTTCCAACAATAGCTGTGTTTTAAGTCCGACAAATAATCGGCGCGCAGTTTAATATGTTGGAAAATACGCGTATTAATACATATAGAGAATAATTATATTAAGCTGCCTAAGATCCAAGCTTGGACCGTATGGCTATTTCATTTGTATTGATTTATATCTTAACGGTCAATTAACATATGTTGTTTATTCACGTCGCCTGAGAAAGACGTTCAAATTATTGTTATCCGGTTATTGCGATAAATATTACCACATGCCCCGGTAGTCGAATTGGTAAGACGCCCGAACGGAATGCGGGAGATTCCAGGTTCGAACCCTGGCTGGGGTAATATTTTTCGCAATAAGTTTTTACAGTGATTTTAATATTAAATCGATATCGATTTAATTAGGGAAGGGAGAGGGAATTTCTAATGTTCCAACAATAGCTGTGTTTTAAGTCCGACAAATAATCGGCGCGCAGTTTAATATGTTGGAAAATACGCGTATTAATACATATAGAGAATAATTATATTAAGCTGCCTAAGATCCAAGCTTGGACCGTATGGCTATTTCATTTGTATTGATTTATATCTTAACGGTCAATTAACATATGTTGTTTATTCACGTCGCCTGAGAAAGACGTTCAAATTATTGTTATCCGGTTATTGCGATAAATATTACCACATGCCCCGGTAGTCGAATTGGTAAGACGCCCGAACGGAATGCGGGAGATTCCAGGTTCGAACCCTGGCTGGGGTAATATTTTTCGCAATAAGTTTTTACAGTGATTTTAATATTAAATCGATATCGATTTAATTAGGGAAGGGAGAGGGAATTTCTAATGTTCCAACAATAGCTGTGTTTTAAGTCCGACAAATAATCGGCGCGCAGTTTAATATGTTGGAAAATACGCGTATTAATACATATAGAGAATAATTATATTAAGCTGCCTAAGATCCAAGCTTGGACCGTATGGCTATTTCATTTGTATTGATTTATATCTTAACGGTCAATTAACATATGTTGTTTATTCACGTCGCCTGAGAAAGACGTTCAAATTATTGTTATCCGGTTATTGCGATAAATATTACCACATGCCCCGGTAGTCGAATTGGTAAGACGCCCGAACGGAATGCGGGAGATTCCAGGTTCGAACCCTGGCTGGGGTAATATTTTTCGCAATAAGTTTTTACAGTGATTTTAATATTAAATCGATATCGATTTAATTAGGGAAGGGAGAGGGAATTTCTAATGTTCCAACAATAGCTGTGTTTTAAGTCCGACAAATAATCGGCGCGCAGTTTAATATGTTGGAAAATACGCGTATTAATACATATAGAGAATAATTATATTAAGCTGCCTAAGATCCAAGCTTGGACCGTATGGCTATTTCATTTGTATTGATTTATATCTTAACGGTCAATTAACATATGTTGTTTATTCACGTCGCCTGAGAAAGACGTTCAAATTATTGTTATCCGGTTATTGCGATAAATATTACCACATGCCCCGGTAGTCGAATTGGTAAGACGCCCGAACGGAATGCGGGAGATTCCAGGTTCGAACCCTGGCTGGGGTAATATTTTTCGCAATAAGTTTTTACAGTGATTTTAATATTAAATCGATATCGATTTAATTAGGGAAGGGAGAGGGAATTTCTAATGTTCCAACAATAGCTGTGTTTTAAGTCCGACAAATAATCGGCGCGCAGTTTAATATGTTGGAAAATACGCGTATTAATACATATAGAGAATAATTATATTAAGCTGCCTAAGATCCAAGCTTGGACCGTATGGCTATTTCATTTGTATTGATTTATATCTTAACGGTCAATTAACATATGTTGTTTATTCACGTCGCCTGAGAAAGACGTTCAAATTATTGTTATCCGGTTATTGCGATAAATATTACCACATGCCCCGGTAGTCGAATTGGTAAGACGCCCGAACGGAATGCGGGAGATTCCAGGTTCGAACCCTGGCTGGGGTAATATTTTTCGCAATAAGTTTTTACAGTGATTTTAATATTAAATCGATATCGATTTAATTAGGGAAGGGAGAGGGAATTTCTAATGTTCCAACAATAGCTGTGTTTTAAGTCCGACAAATAATCGGCGCGCAGTTTAATATGTTGGAAAATACGCGTATTAATACATATAGAGAATAATTATATTAAGCTGCCTAAGATCCAAGCTTGGACCGTATGGCTATTTCATTTGTATTGATTTATTCTTTTTTCTTTGTATAAAAACGCGGCACCTCACCGAGGCACCGCGCCTCAACGATGGACACGGAAGACGACGGCTGGAGCAGGACCGACGGCGACGGGAGAGGCTGCTCGAGGACGTCACGAGACGGGCGAGTGATCCGACCACGGGGCACGGGGCGGACACGCGTGACACAACGAGACCACCAGGGGCTTCCCGCAACGACACCGGACCTCTAAGAGGGCCGGGGGCGACTGGCCAGCGCCCACCGGTCTGCGAGAAAACCGGCCAACGAAGGGAACCCCGCCCGAGAGAACAAACCACCGGGCGATGGAATCCGTCAGGCGAAGGGGCACAAATCAACGTTCAAAGGTCCCCGCCGAAAATTGGCGAACACCCGCGCGTGATCCGCCGTACGTCGACCCCGATTGGTCGCGACACCGCGCCGAATTACCGCGCCACCCCCATGGAGGGGCGCGCTCTCGATTTCCCATCGAGCGGACCGCTCGATCTCTTCTGGGTCGTCCGCCGAGGCGTAACGTTGTCCGGAGAAAATTAGTTTCGCGTAGTTTACCGCGTGTTGCGAAGTGCCGAGAAAGGAGGAAATATCCCCGGCGCCCTGGGACTAGAAACAACGGCATCCCCGAGGGGTCAGCGAATCCGGTGAGGTTGCCCTAGCCAAAATTAGCGTGTAAACGGCCACGGAAAAACCGCGAGTGCTGTGTTCGTTTCGCCCCGACCGCCGTCCTTCGGGATATCGCGTATCGCGAACGCGTGCTTTTCCGAGTTATTTGATTTGGTGTTTGGTTTAGTGTTAGTGAAAATCGTCGGACGCGACGTACGCCGGACGCGGCGGAACACAAAGTCGCCAGAAACGGCGCAACTAGAGTCTCGCGATTATTCGGCTCGCGACCGAGTTTCGCGAGTATTCGTTCTTGGTGTAGGCGGTCGGCGGCAGACGCGAGGGGCCTCGCGACGACAGAACAGTGCGCCGGAGGTTTTTGGGGCGCAATTTATCGCGTAATTCTGCCTCCTGGGGATCGCGACCATGAGTACCGCGACACCCGACGGGAATAGAGTCTCGCGTTTTGTGTAGGATATCGAGTTTCGCGTTGTGACAAGTCATTGTATTGTTCTCGGGAAGTCGCGTAGGCACTCCTTTATCGCGTATCGCCGGAGAGTGGCCCTGCGGGGTACCTGCCCGCGTATTGCGTGGAGACCATCGTAACGTCGTTGTTAGCGATTTGCGAGTTATAATTGTTTGATCGCCGCGTAAGTGTCGAGTTGTTTTCCGATTAATCGTTTCGTGTAGCGTCAATTGTGATAAGGGTGTCGCGAGTGATTTTCGCGTCGCGTTAGCGCACCTGCGCTCGTGCGAGCGGGCGACGGGATTCTCGCGTCGCCGTAAGTAAGTTTTTTGCGTTGCTTACGAGCAAATTCCAGTGCGCCCAGCGGGGCGTCACCCGTTACTTGTAGCGTGAAAACTCCGTTGATTCCCTTCTCGCGATCATATTCCTGTGTCGGTGATGTTAGTAATAAGTTAGATTTAAGTCTTGTTTCTGCGAAAAGTCTGCTGGTCGAGTCAATTAGATCTGCGTTTTGTTTCCGCGATAAGCCTGAGTATAGGCTATTCAGATTCACGTTTCGTTGCCGCAATTAGTCGGTTTCTCGAATTAATTAGATTTAAGTTGTTCTCGCGACAAGCCTGTTTGTCGGATTGTAGATTCTAATATTATATTGTCAATTATTTTGTACGTTATAGCGCTTGAATTTACGTTTCTTATACCGCGTATTATTTACTCGTGGTCTTTGCCGAGTATAATCAAATTATTCACGGTTCTGTTTAGCTTTTACCTGCGATACTTTCCCCGGTCAGCCCTTGTTTTCGAGAGTTTCCAACCCACGTTCACTTATTTCTTTTGTCATTGTCTGGCTGATAATTCCCTGCCGGGACGACCGCTTGCTATAATAACCTCCGACTCTTTGTAATATTTCTCCCGCGAAATTATTGTTCATCCGGACTGATCAAAGCCGTCAATTACACGCTGTTCAAAATTTAATAATCTGATTACTTTCTTTCTCCGAGTCACGAGACACTATTTATTTAAATAAATCAAACTGATACTTTTACATTGTTTAATCGCTAATATTTCGACTATTCCTTTTCTTTCTAATAAACGAGATTTATGGTTCACTAAACGTACGGCCTTTTAAGTGTAAATCTTTTTTGTGTCCGCGTCCCACGCCACCCAGCCTCTACCCTGCCCCTCTGCCGTTAGGTCGAGCCGGCTGGCCCCTCGCGTGACAGGCTATGGTTTTCGCGAGTTTGCGTTAGCGATTGTCGAATCATTAGTGGACGCGAGAATATCGCGTCTGGCGCCCAACCGATTTAGTTGCGAACCGCCTGATTTACGCGAGGGATTATCCCGAGAGGCCTATCACCCGACCCTCTTAACGTCCCTTTGATCCGGCCAAAAAAGCCGTGACAAGCTTTATTACGTACATGTTTATTATGGTAATTTGGGTTAACAGCATAGGTTTATTTTTAAACACCTCTAATAATATTGTTATTTGTTCTTTATTCCATGACAGTTTCAAATCAGAATCTGACGTTTGACGTGTACCATTAAATTAGTACGATTGTTTCTTTTCTGAAAATGCTGTCAACGCTCACAGAAAACAGTCACGATCGAGCAAACGATCGACAGTAACTTCAGAAAAGAAACAATTGTGCTAATTTCTTAGTATTTACACCTACACGTCAGATTCAGATTCGAAAATGTCGTAGAATAATGAAGAAATAACAATATTAATAGAGACGTTTAAAAATTAACCTACACTGTATGCTTACACTCAATTTACCATAATAAACATTTACGTATAATGCAGCACTACAAAAAATTAATTTAATAATGAAGTACAAAAAATACGCCCAAATAAAAAAAAAGAATATATGAACATTTTATATTCTTAAGAAATGCTTTTATGAAAAACATAAAAAGACAGGACTCGATAACAAGCGGAAGCGGAACAGATAACGTTAATATTTTGATATTTCCATTTTTTTATTTCAATAAACGCTGTTGTTTCTTCATCGTTGACATGTTACTGCGCGTATCACCATGCAAGCGATCCACTATCGTTGCAAGCTTCGTATGATAACTTTATGCAACGTTACAGCAAACCGAGTAACGTTCAATGCATTGGTCGGCGTCAGTCAGCGTGCAAGAATGCAAGCATGAAATTCGTGCATTGTGTGATTCCGGCACATGCATAAATATTACAGTTCTGCCAAACTGAAATAATATGCTATATACTCGGACGCGCGGTGGAAAAACATTTATGACGCCATGTACAGTCGCGGTCATTGATGCCTGGACACCGGCGTTCGGAAACTCATTCTTCGTCTCTTTCTAACTGTCTCCCTTAGAAAGAGACGAAAAGTGATTTTCCGAACGTCGGTGTCCACGCATCAATGTGCGTGTGTGTGTGTGTGTGTGTGTGTGTGTGTGCGCGCGCGCGCGCGCGCGTGTGTGTGTGTGTGTGTGTGTGTGTGTGTGACATGTATGTATAAATTTCAAAAATTAGCTTACCTTATTGAACCCGCCTTGCTGCCCTCGTGTCGGCCCATGCACCGGTGGCCACGTCGTTGTCGCCGTCTTCTCGTGCACCGGCAGCGGCGCCGTCGCTCTCGCCGTCTTCTCGTGCATCGGCAGCGGCGCCGTCGCTCTCGCCGTCTCCTCGTGCACCAGTTGCGGCGCCGTCGCTCTTGCCGTCTCCTCGTGCACCGGCTTCGGCGCCGTCGCTCTCGCCGTCTCCTCGTGCTCCAGCTGCGGCGCCGTCGCTCTCGCCGTCTCCTCGTGCACCGGCTTCGGCGCCGTCGCTCTCGCCGTTCCTTCGTGCACCGGCAGCGGCATCGTCGCTCTCGCCGTCGACGCCGTCCTCCCCTGCACCGCTACAGGCGCCCTCGCTCTCGTCGTCTCCTCGTGCGCCGTGGCAATACTGCCTTCGCTTCTAGCTGAAAATAATACAATTATTTATCATTTCCGTACATTACGTATAATGGAGGATTCACACTGCGTCCGATGCTCGTCGTACGACGATCCGACATCCAATAAAAGAATTTATTATTAGAGACAATAATTTCCTATTGCATGTCGGATCGTCGTACGTCGAACATCGGACTCATTGTGAATCCTCCAAAACATATTTAGAATTCAGATTATACTTACGTCTATAACGTGTGTTTCTCCTCTCCATTGCTACGCAGCACGATACGCAGAACACTTGAGAACACTAGACTGGGCCTGACTGCTCCTCTTCAGCACGACTAAGGGCGCGGGGCGCGGGCCGCGGGCACACGACCGACTTTTGTCTTTTCGCGCGACAGAGTATCTCCTCTCTCACTCTATCTCACGCGGCGTCTCTCTCTCGCCCGAGTCCGTGCCGCGTGCGCCCGATGCGGCGTCGGGCTTCGATGCCCATTGCCCCCCCTCCCCCGCCCACTCGTGCGGCTTTTCAAATAAATAACAATCCCTCGGTCAACGGCTAATCACTTCTTCACGTTTCGATTCTCACTCAGGCCCGTATTCTGAACGCACTTTCATCTATGAATGTGCGCATTTATTTCTGACATAATATAATCTATAATATATGTAACATGAAGCATTTCAGATATAAATGCGCGCGTTTATCGATAAAATAGTTGAGAATATGGGCCTAAATGTATAGCACATAGGCATACATATATGTGTGTATATATGTACATATTTTCTATGCACTTTTCATCGCAACGGTCCGCACAATTTTTGAGACCCTTTCGACAGTTAGAAAACAGGTTGTAAGATGAAATTGTCTACAACACTATTTCTATTCCATGCAAGCTACAACTTCCAATAAAAGAAAATGAGAAAAAAAAATTTTCACAAAATAATATTTTACATTTTTTAAATGGAACCCCCTATTCTTTATTGCATATTCTTCTAGCCCTTGAGGCGTTTTCAAAACACCACAATAAAGCTGTCTTTTCTTGAATTTCCTCAGATATTTCAAATTTTGTAATAACATTTTAGAAAATATGGAATATCTTGTAAAGTATTCACTATTCGATGACTTTACCTTGATACTTTTATACGTACAATAATGAAAAAAATCGAATAATAATATTCATGTTTATATTTGCAATTTTGATTGAATGCATTTGCAAAATGCAATCAGTTTTTAAAATAATTTTTTTTGTTCTTCTTTGCAACAATCGATTTTTTTCATTATTTTAAGTAAAAGCATCAAGGTAAAGTCATGGAATAGTGAATATTTTACGACATATTTCCATATTTTACATTGAAAATATCATTACAAAATTTGAAATTAGTCGGGAAATTCTTAACCAAAGAGAGCTTTACAGTGTTTTCAAAACGCCTCAACAAGAGCTAGAAGAATATGCAATAAAGAGAATAGGTTTCATTAAAAAAATTTTAGATAATAAATTCTTTATGAAAAAAGTTTTCCGGTTTCCTCTTATTGTACGTTGTAGCTTGCTGAAATAGATAAATTTTCACATTACGTTTTTTTTTAACTGTCGGAAGCGTCTCAAAAATCGTATTGACCGTTACGATGACCACCCTGTATACACATATACATATGTCAGTGAAACAGAAATATCCGTTTCGATGCAAGAAGACCGTAGCAATCCACAGTGGCTCAGTGGTAAGATGCTCGGTTCATCACCGGAGGGACTCAGGTTCGAAATCTTCGAATCCCCGCACCGTCAGGATACGTGGCCGCATCGTCCGCATCACCAGGATACGTGTCTTGTTTCCCATAACAAAACACGCCAAAAACGGCGACAATCCCGCTGCCGGTGCACGAGAGGACGGCGAATGACAGGAGCACTTACAGAGCCACTGTGGATTGCTATTTTTTTTTAATTTTTTTTAAATTTTTAATGTAGGTTTTATTCAATGCGCTTGCTATAAAGAAATATTATGTTTTCAATATTTTTACGATGAATATATCATCCTAAAACATGTAACGAGTCAGACAATTATTCTGATTCCGAAAACAAATAATACATTTTGCTTGTCAAATAAAATAAAAATCTTATGAGTTTTTAAAAAATTTAAATTTTTTTATTGATTATCTCTGTATACTTCCTTTCTTGTAGGTACTATAAAATGTTTATTGCATAGCAAAACACAATTAAAATTTAATAAATTACACCTACATAACTTTTATCGTATAGCAAATAAATGAATGAAATAATTTTTCAATATTCTTTCGCGAAGCTTGAGAGTTGGGTCGTATTATTTTACCATGGATTACTGGGATGGTAGGACTATAATAAACGTCAGACTCAGCGAAATCGGAGGGGGCCATGTCTGGTGTGCCCCTTGTCAAATATAATTTTTTCAGAAATGAAATACATGATGTACATATATATATATATATATATTTGTAATTTGTGGACAGTGTAAAGTTGTGTTATATGATGTGACAGAAAAGAAAATCGCTGTTTGATAACTGTGTTATTTTTATAAATAACACAAATGTCATACAAATTCTTTTATAAATTGCTTTTATAAATTTTGTACACGTCTCGCAGCATGGCAACATTTCTTGTCGACAAGTTGTACTTTATAGAAATTTTTGTAATATTCTGAATATTGAGCATCACTTGGAGTAAAATGTTCAAAATGCATCGGTTAGTACCACATTAATATTAGGTACCTTTATATTATATTATTACGAGTTAAAGATACACATTTGTCGATATCATATTTTTGTGGCAATTATGATTTTACAAAACCTGTGCCACGATTTATAAATGCAGATATAGTGCTCGATCTTTTCGGAAAAGGATGTTTGTCTCTGTTTTACAGTGTACACAAGAATTGCAGATAAGAGATCAGGAAAAACAATAAAAAATTATATATCTCGCCAAGAAACATACTGCTAAATAATTTAGCTTTATAATGCGATTACCACAAAAATGTCAATTACCGTTTACATATTCAAGTCATGTATACACTGTGGCATCCAAAAAAATATTTCTTTTACGAAGATATTGAGCATTATAGCTTCATAGAATGAATTATAAAACGTAGCGCAGACTTTGCATAGAAAAATCATAATGGCCAATATAATATGGTACCGATAAATGTGTTCCTTTCATTCATAACAATATAATATCAATATATATAACATGAATATGCTACATATATGTATTATGACTATTTTAGGACGAGTATAATGCCACATTCAGGGATTCAGGTTATTACAAAAGTTCTCAATTAGTACAACTTTTCAAAAATCTAATCTTGCCATGCTCCAAGAGGTACTACAAATTTCATAATTTGTAATAGATTTTTAACGAATTTTTATATTTTAATTTAAACAAACGGCAAACGACGAAAAACAATTTCTTTCTCTGTAACATCGTATAACACAAGATCAGACTGCCCAGAATTTAAAAAAATACATATATACATCATGTATTACATAACAGAACAAATTATATGTGAGTAATTTTTTGAATACTGAGTTACTGAAAAATATGATTTTCTTTCAAAAATTACACTGTCGGAAATATTTATCATAGGCCTCAACAAAAAATTCGTGTGTTCTCTTATTCAGATTACTTGTCCGAAACAAAGTGTCAAAAATATTGGAGTACGTCACGGTGAAAACATGAACATGTCTTAGAGAAATGGCCCATAACTTTGGCTTTACAGATTGAAAAGGATTTTTCAATATGTAAAGCCAATAAAAAATTATTTGTCATTATATTACGTGCCGATATTCGGCACGAGAGCCAAATCATCCTTTTAGGGCGCGGGCACACGACTCTCTCTTTCTCTCTCTCTCAAGCGACAAAAGTCGCTCGTGTCCCCGCGCTGGACGCCCTTAGTATGCTATCATCATATCCGGCAACACTGCGGCTGCGACGCGCCGCGTCGAACGAGCGTGAACGATATTGCGATCTTGAATCGTCTTGAGATCAGTGTTTTCTCTTCACGATGGGATGATGGGTTGTAAAAACGTGTACAACCGTTTTTTTATGCTGAGGCGGAACGCTCTTTATTAGTGGTGCACAGGAGAACAGTCCACACGGAAGTGAAAATTCGGCATCCGCTCGCTCTACTACGGGGGTCGCGCCTCATCGAACGACATCTATGCGCAAAATTAAGAACTATGACCGCACAGGGCCCGCGCCTCTTGGAGCGGCAATATAAATCGAGAACTACAGTTCGAACATACCGCGCCTCTTGAAAGGACCGCTTTCAATACATTTACAGGAACTTAATACCTTTAAAGAATAACTGATACATCGCTGAATATAAACTAACAGTATAATCGAGTAAACTTACATCTAGAATCTAGATATTGGCTTGGCTTACGTTAACATAAATAATCAAAACTTATTCGCCTGTTATGGTACCTACGTTTGGAGTAAATATACTATTAATCAAACCATAATTTTATGGAAAAATACTAAACGCGTGTCTTAATTCTATCACTGGTTAAAGCTTACTATATTAGCTATAATTTTAGAATACAAATAATATGGTATAAAAAATATATTCATAACTGCGCTCTAGTCAAACTCAAAGTAAATAACGCACGCTTATTAATACTAAATCGGATACGAACAAACAAATCAAATTCTTAAACTTAATGTCTACGCTAATCTACTGTTACATTAGAATCATCAATAGGAAGTATACATATTTTCCCTAATGATGGCTTTAATAGTCCCGTAGCAGTCCTTAGACTAACTACACAGATCACTCCATCAGACCCAGGATGGAATTCTACGACACGACCGAACTTCCAATTGAGAGGTGGCGTCTTGTCTTCCTTTATAAGTACCATGGTACCTATCTTGACCTTGGACGGAACGTCCACCTTCCATTTGGATCGCTGTTGCAGATACGACAGATATTCGTTGGTCCAACGAGACCAAAAGTGTTGAACCAACTGCTGCAAGCGCTGGTACTGATTTAGCCGATTAACAGGCAACTCTACAACTGATGATTGCGGTACCGCCGTAAATGGTTCACCGATTAAAAAATGTCCTGGGATTGCTGGACATCGGCATCAACGGTCGGGAGTTCATGACCGCTTCAATTTGTGTAATCACGGTATACAATTCTTCGAACGTTAAAGGATTCCCCACATGCCCTACAATTCTTTTAATATGATACTTTGCGGATTTGGTAATTATTTACAAAAAGACCGCACCCGCCAATGACCTTGACCTTGACATATGTTGTCAAGGTCACTCTCCTGAGTGACCTTCAGAAGTTTTTACCCGGCGGTCATTGTTTATTAAAAAATTATAAACAAAAAGAAAATTGAAAATATAGCAGTTTTTTTTAGTATTGAAAGGTATAAACGACCTTGACCTTGACATATGTTGTCAAGGTCACCTATCTGAGTGACTTTCAGTAAGTTTTAGCTGGCGGTCATTGTTTATTATAAAGTTATAAACAAAAAAAATTTAGTGGGGAAAATTATTTAAAGCAGTAAATTGTTGGTATATTAAAAGGAAAGTTATTTAAAGCAGAGAATAGAGAGTATGTGCTTCAACTTACAAAGCACATACTTGTAAGTTGAAGCACATACAAAGCACACACTTGTAAAGCGCGCCACTAACCTATAGGTTAGTGGCGCGCTTTACAAGTGTGTGCTTTGTATGTGCTTTGTAAGTTGAAGCACATACTCTCTATTCTCTGCCTTAAATGACTTTCCTTTCAATATACCAACAATTCACTGCTTTAAATAATTTTCCCCACTAAATTTTTTTTCTTTATAACTTTTTAATAAACAATAACCGCCAGCTAAAACTTTCTGAAGGTCACTCAGGAGGGTAACCTTGACAACATATGTCAAGGTCAAGGTCGTTTATGCCTTTCAATACTCAAAAAAACTGCTATATTTGTCAAACTCTTTTTGTTTATAACTTTTTAATAAACAATGACCGCCGCAGCTAAAACTTTCTGAAGGTCACTCAGGAGGGTGACCTTGACAACATACGTCAAGGTCAAGGTCATTGGCGGGTGCGGTCTTTTTGTAAATAATTACCGCGGATTTTACCGCAGCTTCCCAAAGACCTCCAAAATTAGGTGCATGCGGTGGAATAAAGTGCCATGAGATAAGATTCTGGTTTAAGAAGCTTACGAACTTATTATCTTTGTCTATGGAATCTAACCATTTAGCAACTTCATTGAGCTCATTCTTTGCTCCAATAAAATTAGTACCGTTATCGCTGTAAATGTGCCTGCATAAACCGCGTCGCGACACAAATCTCTTCAAAGCATTCAGAAAGGAATCGCTCGAGAGATCACCTACTATTTCAAGATGTACGGCCTTGGTAGAAAAGCAAACAAATGCACTCAAGTAATATTTAATGATTTTTTGGTTTCTGAGTTTGCCATCCTTAATCAATAACGGACCGGCGAAATCTACACCGACTGTTGTGAAAGGTCTGTCGGAGTTTAAACGAGAACCCGGCAAATTTCCCATCTGATAATTCGCGTTTTTAGGCTTTACTCGGAAACACGTCATGCATTGAAAAATGATTTTCCTTACTGTTTTACGACCATTCAATGGCCAAAAACGCATTCTAACCGCCGCTAGTGTTCCGGCTAAACCCGCATGCATTTGCCTCTTGTGCTCATGCATTATGATCAGGCGAGTAAATACGTGGTTACTCGGTATCAACATGGGATGCTTATGTTCGTAAGATAGGTCGGAATTACTCAAACGACCTCCTACACGCAAAATACGTTGCTCATCTAAAATTGGATTTAATGATAGGATTTTACTACTTGATGGCAACGCTTTGCCACCCTCTATAGCGTTAATTTCTGGGGCAAACTCTGTACTTTGTACCATCCTCGTAAGAGTAACTAAAGATTCATTTAATTCATCAGACGATAATGAATTGAAGCATCTCTTGTCTACACTATATACTTAAAAACTATGAGAAAGCAATGTGCAAGTTTCTACTAGCACACTTTAGAACTATGAGGAAGCAATGTGCAAGTTTCTACTTGCACACTTCAAAACTATGAGGAAGCAATGTGCAAGTTTCTACTTGCACACTTAAAAATATGAGGAGTTATTGACAATTTTTTTTATTCGTTGTGGAGGGGAGATAACATGCGGTTCGTGCGACAATCGCGGGTGATCAAAGTGACATCCTTTGACGATAAGATACAGTTAATGAAAGAGGTACGCAAACATGGAGACATGCTACCGATTTCTATACGCGGTATCATCTGCGGTCCGTCGAATTGTGGCAAGACAAACGTGTTGATAAGCTCGCTGGAAAGTCCGCACGGTGTACGCTTCGAGAATGTGTACGTGTACTCAAAATCGCTGCAACAATCAAAATATCGATACTTCGAGAATGTTTTAACACTAATACAAAAGATTTGCTACTTTACTTTTTCGAATAACAGCGACGTCATACCACCAAGCGAGGTGAAAAAAACTTGGCGCTGCTAAATTTTAAAATATTTGAAAGCAATAAATAACTAATTAAAATATTAAATTGATAATTACAATGTGAATGTAGAGACTTTCACACATTAATTTAAAGTACTTTTTCCATTTATAGAAATTGTTTTATTAATATATATTATTATGTTTAACAGCTCCAAGTTTTTTTCACTAAAATTTTTCACATTTTATATTAATTTTTTCACTTTAATGGGAATACATTTTTTAAAAAAACAATAGTCATTTTTTGATATAATATATATTTAATTGGCGCATAATTTAAAAATATCATTTCTTTTTTTTGTAATAAATATATTACTTCGATTTTTTTAAGGTAAAGATATTACTTGGATTTTTTCGAGATAAAGATAACGACTTCGATTTTTTCAAGGTACACCACGCGTGCTTGGCGCCTTTTTTTAACCTTTTTGTAAAAGGTCTTATAAAAAGTATGTGTAGGAAGGTAATAAAGGTGTTATAGACTATTATTTTTAAAGAAACAAAAATTTCATATTTTGCTTAGTTTTAGAAAATAATAGTTCGTAACATCTTTAGTTTTACACCTTGTATATATTTTACTACATAAAATATATGATTGTAATGTAGTGTGATTAATGTTAATCTTCTTGGAACAATAAAATATTATGTGAAAGGGTAATACAATTTTTTGATAGAAAATTAATTATGTTGCATTTAGTAAAAACAATAACTTATATGTAATGAAATACAAAGTGTATGTGGTTTCGGCTATTATGTGAAAATAAAATGTGCATCTATATTTCATAATACTGCTTATATATATTATTTCTTACCAACTTTTTCTAAAAATAATATATAAATATTTTTTGAACCATTAGGCCATCGTGCTTTTCTTATAATTTTTACATTATCATCAACTGCAACATCATCGAATGCAATCCAAAATCTGTCTGGTCTACACATACTTGTAAAACAACCTTGTTTAATAGATTCACCATGATGAAATATAGCATTCATTACTTTATATTGCTGTTTAGCTATCGATATTGTAGTTGTTGGTATGGCAGTTAAATTAAACGTCTGTGGTATTTTCACTACTTCATTATCCTGTGATGAGAACAAAATTAAATGAATGATAACTATTTCCTTGGTCGACGTTAATTTATTTTTAAATATGTAACAATACGCCATTTAGGGCATCGTTTCAATCGGCCAACGGCCGTATATTTTAAGCTTGCGATATTGGGCCGCCGGAAAAGCCCGACCGCCGCCGAGCGCTGTGGGACCGATACTCACGATCTTGCCCCGCTCCGGGTTACCCCGACGCGCGCGCAA
>JASTWR010002458.1:0-18545 GCA_030770355.1 Harpagoxenus sublaevis
CTATTAGCAGATCCAACATTGCGAGCCGTTTTTCCGTACTAAATCGAAATATGTATAAGCATGTCTGTATTAATTAATAGCTCAATTTTTCTGTCACGTTTTAATTACATAACATTAACTAGGTAAAAAATTTAAACTACATTTAGATTTTAAACTATACAATATTAGTAAATTGTAAAATATAAATTATGATATTAAACAAGTAAAGTTTTTATAAATTGACCCAACTGGTCATATTTACTTTTAAATGCACAACGTTTTGGCCATGATATTAAACATCAACCAAATTTAAAGAATAGCTACTAATTATAATTACGTTACGTACTTCCTATCGGTTCTGCGTCATCTTTCTCCGCTGATGTGTCATCACCAAAGTTTTTCAAGTATTTACCATTAGTGCGATCATGATAAAGTTTTCTCTCAGCAATAATCTATGTAACAACATTAATGTCTCTTCAATGATTTAAATAAATGTATTAGTAGAAAACAATGTATATGTTGTCAACATTTATACATTATTTTACAATATTGTCTTACGTTTCTATACGATAAACGTGGAATATTTTTTGTAATTTTCTAAATAATTAAGGTCTAAATATAATATTACTATTATCAGGTAGCATTTTTACGTACTTGTTCAGTAAATCCATGTAATATCTTCAGAGTCTTCTTTTGCTCTTTGCCTTTTGGCGTCAACGAAAATATCCAATCAACATAAAGCCATTGCCTGAATACTCTAAACCATAATCAATAAATGTTTAACATATGCTACTTTAAGAAGGTTATAATGTAACTTTTTATAAACAATTGTTTAAGTTTTTTATATACTTTTACAATTAGTGATATTTCAGTAACTATATAAAAAGAAAATACATTTACAACACTAATAAAATTAGAATCTTATATTGTCTAAACATTATACGCTTCATTAAACTACTTTATTCGTAAATTTATACTATTAATTTTTAAATAAACAAATTTAGCAAATCATATATCTAATGTATAAAAAAGGAAATGCATGTTGTAAAACAGAATATGGATATACAGTTACTTATTATGTCTATAAACTATTATACCTGTAAACGACAAGTTCACCCATCTGATGAACCGCTTTTCGATAACGCTGCTGGAACGCACCAAGGCCATATAGAGAAGTGCCCATAGCAGTTTCTGAGAAGTATTATATTGTCATATACAGGGTGTCCCATTTAAATATTTTCACGCAATTATCTTTCGAATATTTGTTGCTCATAAAACTATTTTGAACAAAACTAAGGACTCTGTTTCGAGAGGGACATCTTATTATGGACATAATAATATGTCTTCTTTAAATGGAGGTGCCTCCAAGATTTTAAGGCAACCTTTATTTTTTTAAATGTGGCATTCGTGATTTTTATTTTATCTTTTTCTGTTAATCTGCAATTAAAACAACTTTCGTCTAAAACATTTTTTTTATTTGCCTAATATATTTGCGATACTCAAGGATAAATTTTCCAATATTTAGCTTACAATATCTCGATAATTGCTTGTCGGAGGAAAGCGGTAGAGGACTTTTTAACTTGATTTGGTCTCAAGATTTTCAAAAATATGCTGTTACAATAGTTCCTGATAGTATATTATAGTTTAAGTTATATTATTGTTATATTACAACGTACCGACATAAGTTTACACATAATGGGTACGTTCGGGGAGCTCGCTATCGCGCTATAACCGCAAACGCAAATTTTATCGTTCAGGGAGCTATTATAACGTTCACGGTAGCAAGATCCTCGAACTATTTTCGTTGCGCTGTGAGCGTGGAATAGTTCGATTGTAGCCAGAGTCGAATAAAAAATTTGTACTTTTTTTTTCTTGAGAAAATATGATATCCGATCATAACACTACGGCCAGAGTTGACTAAAAAGAAATAATATTTGTTATTCCGGGCACTTGTGCAATTCAAAGATAAAGAAGAAGATGATGAATATGTTTGCACAACATTCGGGGAGCACGTTTTGACGCTATGAGCGCTATAAGCATCTCGTGTCTCACCTCGGAATCCTGAACGCGAGTTAGCGCGGGTGATGACGTTGCAACGCACAAGCAGTGATGTCATTAAGCTGCTATTAGCGCTACGAAGTAGCTCCTTCCCAAACGGCCAAAGCACGCTCATAGCGCCAAGAGCACGCTCCTAGAACGTAGCCAATAAGATGTCCCCCTCGAAACAGAATAAGTTCTATTAGAAATATTTTTCGAACCACAAATAGATCCGGAGTTAACCCTCAGGAGGCAGACGCCGGATCACTTTTGTGACCTATGCCTTGACTCTGTTTTATTTAGACTGTGCGGCTCAAGAATTCTTGTAACTGAGCCGCATTATAGAGAAAAGCACTTTATGTACGAATTGTACAGAATTACAAGAATTAATATTTTTTCTTTATATTTTACAAATATACTTTTCTTTCCCTCAAATTATTACGTATTATTACAGTTTTTGAAAAAAAATAATAAAAAAACAAATATAGTAAAGGTAATTATCTAGAATAACACACCTACCTCCAATGACTTTGACCTTGACATATGTTGTCGAGGTAACCCATCTGAGTGACCTTCAAAAGGTTTAACCGTTGCTCATTGTTTATTAAAAAGTTATAAACAAAAAAAGTTTGAAAAATATAGCAGTTATTTTGAGTATTGAACGGCATAAGTGACTAATATGTATGTGGAAATAGTACATGTATGAACGAAGGAAAGTTATTTAAAGTAGTAAATCGTTGATATGTTGAACAGTCTTTTTGTTAAAGCAGGGAATAGTTGGTATATTGAAAAGTACATATACAATGTTATGTGTTAGAAAATATAAATATAAAGTATTTTCTACTTTAACCATAATTGCATGATTATAAATGTACAATTATGCTCTGGAACATATAAAATTGTACACATACTTTTCTATACCAACTGTTCTCTGCTTTAACAAAAAGACTACTCAATATATCAGCGATTCACTGCTTTAAATAAAGCAGATAACAGTTTATGCTTTTGATTAAATTAAAGCAGAAAATACATTATATTTATGCTTTCTAATATATAATATAAAATTGTATATATACTTTTCTATACCAATTATTCTCTGCTTTAACAAAAAGATTATTCAATATGAATAAGTAACACATTAACTTCGCCAGTGATTAAACCAAATTGAGAATATTAATCGACGATTACTGGCAATCACGATATACGCGTTTTTAAGATTTGAAATTTATTATAAACTAATAAATTTTTCAAATCCTTTTCGTGTATTTCCAAGTACACGAATTTCCAACCTACTAAACTGCGTGCCAACCGATTTGTCAGACTTTAAAACACAGTTTCGTTGGAGAATTAAAAATCCCCTACCCCCCTGATTGAAAGAAATTATTGCGAAAAATATTACCTCAGCCAGGGTTTGAACCTGGAACCTCCCGTATACCGTGCGGGTGTCGTGCCAATTCGACCACTGAGGCTGTGATAATATTAGTCGCAATAATACATATTAAGGTGACTAAGTAATAATAGTAAGATGGAACACCGATATTTCAGTCAACGGTGTAAATTCAAACGAATAAGTAACACATTAACTTCGCCAGTGATTAAACCAAATTGAGAATATTAATCGACGATTACTGGCAATCACGATATACGCGTTTATAAGATTTGAAATTTATTATAAACTAATAAATTTTTCAAATCCTTTTCGTGTATTTCCAAGTACACGAATTTCCAACCTACTAAACTGCGTGCCAACCGATTTGTCAGACTTTAAAACACAGTTTCGTTGGAGAATTAAAAATCCCCTACCCCCCTGATTGAAAGAAATTATTGCGAAAAATATTACCTCAGCCAGGGTTTGAACCTGGAACCTCCCGTATACCGTGCGGGTGTCGTGCCAATTCGACCACTGAGGCTGTGATAATATTAGTCGCAATAATACATATTAAGGTGACTAAGTAATAATAGTAAGATGGAACACCGATATTTCAGTCAACGGTGTAATATGTAAATGTATTATTCAATATATCAACGATTCACTGCTTTAAATGACTTTCCTTTGTTCATACATGTACTACTTCCGCATACATATTAGTCGCTCATGCCTTTCAATACTCAAAATAACTGATATATTTTTCAAACCTTTTTTGTATATAATATTTTATAAAAAACGAGCTCGGGCTAAAACTTTCTGAAGGTCACTCAGGAGGGTGATCTTGACAACATATATCAAGGTCAAGGTCATTGGAGGTGGGTGTGTTAATCTAAATAATTACCAAAGTAAATAACATTTTTATGTAAAAATTTGTTTTGTAGCACAAGAAAAACTGTACTTGAGTCAGAAGTGACGGCGTCCGTCTTGCATGCGGCTGTCTCACGTCTTCCGAGGGTTAATTACGTGGAAAAATTAAAATGAGACACACAAACACCTCATAAAATTTAAAAATATTTGTAGCCTTAAAAATTTTACATAAATATATTGTAAACTAAAATATCAATATTTATAATTAAAAAATTGAATTTTGGTTTAATATTATTTGTCAATAGGAACATAATATACAGTTAAAATGTATTATATGTACAGTTATAAACGCAGCATTACCACATATTGCATTTAGCGTATGTTCACTAAAAAATGGTACTAAATCTTTTACAACTGTGCCTCCTGTGTTTCTTAAAGATTTGGTCATGCTCTCGGCTTCCTCGATCAAAATCTCAACAAACTGCTGCAATATATTAAAATGAAACGTAGGGGTTAATATCTTTCGTCGTGAATGCCACTTGGCGCCTAAAACATAAACAACATAATTCACAATTGTTAGATAACGATGTGAAACAAATATAGTGGTAAAAAATATATATCATCTTATTTAATTTGAGATTGATAAACTTTTAATAACCATTAATTATTTTTAATTTATTCTTTATTTGATGTGTATTACTTAAACTTTTGCGATAACATATTGTGTGACAAAATAAACGTACAAAAAATATGTCGTTTATAATACTCTCTCTTTATATACGTTCTTCTTTCTTAATAATAATGTTCTTATATCATTCTATATTTTATATTAGTACATTTTAAAATATTAACATTTATTTTTAAATAATTAGTATAATTAATGTAAAATATTGTAGACATATAGGTATTTTTTTTTTTTAATAAGTAGGGGGAAATCTTCAAAAGACTCCCGGGGAGCCCGCCGTTCTCCGGGGAGTGTGGGACTCGATCCGGCCAAGTTGCGAGCAACCCGGACGAATCGCCTAACCACTAAAACCCCCTACTTGGCTAAGCCATCCTTCCTCTAGCGATGGGGTACCAGGAACACAAAGCTTGCGCCGAGTATAACTTCTAGTACCGCTTCTGAGGCTGCATTGATGGTGGTAATGCACTTCCATGACGGGCATCCATCCGTGTGCGTGTACCTAAACATGTATCATGTCAGAATTTGGATAATCAGTCAGAGTCCGATTCAGTCCTGGCGGGGAGAATGACTATATACGCCGTCGCTGGCGGCGCTGCTGGAGCAGTTGCCGCTGCTGATGATGTTGGCCCTGTCGTTTCCTCTCCGCGTTTTCTTTACATTTTATTATTTCCTCCACGTATAACGCTACACGATTCCATTGGTCAGGTCCGGTTAACATGACTTCCAGCATTTTCTCTATAGAGTCTAGGTCCACCTTGGTGTCCTCCTCTAATGCCATCCTATGGGTTACCCAGGCTGGGCAGTCCACAAATGTGTGGTGCGAAATTGTCCACTCCACCCGGGTCCCAACAATGGGAGCATGAGGGCATCGGGGACTTCCCTATCATGTGCAAAAACTTGTTAAAGCAACCATGTCCAGATAATGCTTGAGTCAGTCTATAGTTAAGACATCCGTGCCCCCTTTCCAGCCACTCATTAAAGATCGGGAAAATCAATCTCCTGACCCGATGACCGGGGTCAGTGTCTTTCATTTCTGATAAGTGCCTCTTCCATATATTCCGTTCTAATTCCTGTCCCTTTTTCTTAATCACTCTTCTGGCCTTGGGGACCAGGATGCAACTATTCCTTGACTCAATGTCCTTGATCGTTCTATATACAAATTCTCTGTGCCGGGCCACAATATCAAATGGGGGTAGACCCGCCAGTAGTGTAGCTGCCGCAAATGCAATAGTGCGATAACCCGATATGACTCTAATGGCGAGTCGCCTCTGGATCCTATATATAGGTAGTACGTTCTTCCGTACGAGGACCTCATCACGGGCCCACAGCGGAGCTCCATAAAGCAAAATGGACATAATTACATTGGCGTAAAGCTTCCTTTTATTGGCCTGCGGACCACGTAGATTGGGCATTAGGCGACACAGGTAGCCCATCGTTTTCTCCGCCTTCCTCGTTGCGTATTGGAGATGTTCCGTATACTTCCATTGGTCGTCAATCACTATTCCAAGGCATTTGAGAGAGGGGGATGAGGAGATACTCTCTCCACTCACATCAACCACCAAGCTTCTACTAGGGCCCTTTCCCCGGAAGACCACCATCTCAGTCTTTTCCGGGCAGACCCTTAAGCCCAGACTCCTAATGGCTCTCATAATTATTTTTACGGCGATCGAGGCCCGAGCGACCACTTCCTTTTTATCAAAGCCGCCGATAACCAAACTAGAGTTATCCGCAAAGGCACGAATAAAAGTGTCCCTGGGGAGACCCACCCTTAGCACATAATCGTACACAATATTCCAAAAGAGTGGGCCCAGTACGGACCCCTGGGGGACCACGCATGTCACCTCTTCCGTGAGTGAATCCGAGACCAGTTGGGCAGTGATACGCCTGTCCTTGAGGAAGTCCTTAATAAGGTTAACTATGTACCTTGGGACTCCTTTGTCTATTAACGCCTTGATAATTCGGCGCCATGGTAATGAATTAAAGGCGTTGCTAATATCCAGACTAATGACCACGCAAAGGCCTCCATCCTCGGTATAATACTCCGTAAGACGTCGCATTTCCTGGACCGCGTCACAAGTAGACCTGCCCACACGAAATCCATACTGGGCGTTGGATATGCCTTTATCTCTAGCCTCTTCCAGATGAGTTAAGTCTGCCCGCTACTACTCTTTCGAGTAATTTTCCCAATTCTGGAAGAAGGCAAATCGGCCGATACGATAAGGAAAGGCCTTCCTGTTTGTTGGGCTTCTTTAGAAGCACCTATCTGGCCGTTTTCCATTGTTTGGGAAAAATACCCTGTCTCAGACACTTGGTGAAGCAATCCGCCAGTAGATTGGGGAATCTTTCGTAGACAAACTTCACAATACGGCTGTCCACTCCATCTGGACCTGGCGCGGCTTTTCTAGATGACATCTTCTTGACCGCAATGTGCAACTCTGCCTCTGAAACCTCTGGAACATCATCAGGGGAGACCGGCAGATGCGACCAGCTCTGTGGAGCCATAGACGGAAACAAGGTCTTAATGACTTGCTTCACGGTACTAGTTGGAAGGCAGTCCAATGGAGCTACCGCGTTCGAGCCCTTTAATTTAGCCAGTACGATTTTATAGGGTCTTCCCCAAGGGTCCTTGTCGAGGGTGCCAAGCAATTCTTTCCACGCAATCGCTTTTGCCGAGTTAATCGCCTGACGGTAGCAACGTCTCGCTGCTCTATACTCGGTCTCAATTAAAACGTATTCCGGGGAATGACGCTTCTTTCTTAGCCGAGTAAATATTCGTCTTGTGGAAAGACACTTACGTCTGGCCTCGGCTACTGCGGGAGTCCACCAATATACTCTCCCGGAGACATTGTTGCCAGTCTTAGGCATTGCTTCATTGCAAGCCCTCTCGATCGCCTCTGAAACTTGGATCACTGTGTCTTCTGCTTGATCCGGTGCAGGGTTCCAGCAGTGGCCCTCTAAAACCAAAATAAATTTATCTGGGTCAAATTTACTGAACTGCCAGCCCTTTCTAAAGTGCCTCGATCGTCGTTTCGTGAGGGAGGACGACCGCATATAGATCACTATGTATAAATGGTCGGATAACGACTCTTGGTCGCTCATGACTTGCCACCCGGCAACAATTGGGACCAATCCAGGGGTGCACCAAGTGAGATCAACAATTGATCCCCCTCTTCCTCTCTCACACGTCTGGGCTCGAAGTCTTGGACGGGCCTGTTAGGGGAAAAATAACAGCTTACAAAGAATATGCTGCCGATCTCGACCATCACAATGCCCTCAGAGTAGAGATCCTATAGTGTAACAAAGATTCGCCAAGAATCACGTGATCGTGACATTACGCTGATTGGCCAGGGGAAACTGTGCTCATGAAGCTGCTGCCATATTGAATTATACATAGCGACAACGCGAGTGACACATGTGTTTCGTTGTCCTCTTGTAGAGGTTAAAGTACATTTTACTTTGACGTATTGTTATTATTTATGCACTTTTACTTAATAAATTATTTTTATTGCATTATTAAATGCTTTGCATTAATTATTGCACATTTTTTGCACAGAATTAGACTTGCTATGCCAAACAATTGTGCTGCAAATCGCTGTACTAACAACAATAATAAAGGTTACTCTGTATTTAATTTTCCATCTGACGAAGATTTTCGAAAAAAATGGATAGCAGCTCTTGGAAAAAGCTCCGATTGGCGACCCACATCTCAAAGAATTTGTGAGGTGAGTGATATAAATTAATTTATTATCAGCTGTAAAAGGAATAGAGCTTTTAATAACTAGTGTTTCTAATTTATATTTGTCCTATTTCTCAGTCCTGTAATATTTTTCTTATATTTCAGGTTCACTTCAATTCAATCGATATACATTTTGTTGCTGGACGGAAGGAATTACGTAGAAATGCCATACCATGTCACTTCTGTGTATGCCCGTATTGGCAAAGTATTATTAGAGCGGAGCTGCAGAGGTAGAGACTTCTTTGCTGGACTTTCCGAACAATACGCATGGTCTGCAGTTTCAGGTGGCTTTGTGGACATCTTTCTTAGTTGATTTTTTCTTTAGCCTCCTTATAATACGGGCATACACAGAAGTGACATGGTATGGCATTTCTACGTAATTCCTTCCGTCCAGTAACAAAATGTATATCGATTGAATTGAAGTGAACCTGAAATATAAGAAAAATATTACAGGACTGAGAAATAGGACATTGAGGTAAGTTCCTCGACACTGCTCTCGGCCGAAAGTCCGTGTTCTGACTAATCCGAGGACGTATGTCCTGGATTTGCAAACTGCGAGCCACTTGGGCCGTTATCTCGTCCATTACTTCGGGCGGCATGTCCTTCCAATTGAGTGGCGCATGACGGGCCTCCTCTAAACGCTTCTGGGCCGACAAAGGGGGAGGAGGGGGCATTATGCCCCTAGACTCTTTTGCCTCCTGAATCCTTTTTAACTCCTCCCTGGCTTTTCTGCTGTCCTCTTTGTGAGCTTTTATGTCCTGCTTAAGGTTAGAAACCTGGATCGTTAGCAAACGGTTCGCCTTTTTTAAATTCTTGTCGGCATTCACCGATTCGGCTCGAGCAGCAAGAAAAAGCGAAGCCTCTCTTATCTTATGTAGTAGAAGCTTCATGCGGCCTTTAAACTTCCCCTGGAGTCTAGATGATCGTTCCCTCATCGAGTCGACTTTGTCGACCATCTCCGAGATCGCAGCACCCAGTCTCCTAGGGGAAGTGGTCTCGTCCCATCTCTCTTCAACCACAGTCATGTCGTTGATATCATCTCCATAAGCTTCATCGTCGCCTTCTGCATAATTCGTAGAGTGCCTCCTCCTCTTGGACGTTTCAGATATCGTCGAATCCATACTCCTGTCCGATAGCCTATCGTCATCTTCCTTGTCCGTGGGACGAACCATGATCCAACCTATAGAACCTCCCTGCGGCCAGGAATCCCTGGCCTCTTCGGGCGGAGGTCTGTACAGCCCTTTGTAGTTGGGACCCGGTTTACGCCTCCTCGTTTTTCCCTGGGACAAAATGGTCAAATCGGGATCTTGTGTCTCGTCCACGTTTCTCCATTTGACGTGGAAACCTGTCCCTTACGTCTTGTATCTCGTCTTGCTTCTCATCCTCTGAGTGGGGCTGGAAACCCCTTGCTATTGTTTTGGCACTTTTAGGACTAACTATATTCTTTTTACTTTCCATTATGATTTTTTCTCCTCCCAACTACGTCGTGTGTAAGATGTGTATGTAAATGTGTGCATGTACGTGAGTGTGTGTGTGTGAATTTCTCATGTCTCCAGGCCCCCAGAAAAAACCATAAGGCCCCAGGCAAGGCGACCGCGCGAGAGACAGTGGCCTTGGCAAAGCCCCCCGGGAGAGCGAGCACGGTCCCATCCGGTCACCGTCCGGCAGTACTTGCCCCCCCCCCCCCCCCGAGATTATGCACCCACTGATAGGGCAGCCAGGGCATGTCGGTTAAGCCGCCCCGGGCCCCTGTACTATTGGGCGGCCAGGAAGTGCCCAACCCTGTTTCTGAGCTGTACCCTCTGCCCCACACGCGGCCGCCAACCCAAGACCCCACAGAACCCCCAAGAAACCCAAGGAACCCGGAAAAGAACAGTATGTGTAAATGTGAGTGTGTCAGTGTAAGTGAGTGAATTTACCCCGACCCTTTCCCCCCCATTCCCCGATCCTGCCGGAGCACCGGCGTGCAATGGATCGGCGAACGGGTACTTTTTATCGTGGTTGTCTCTACTAGGCACGGTGGGGAGGCACCCCCCCCCCCCCTAACAGCTCCGGCCATCCGGGCAACTTTTATAGAGGCCGCCCACCTCGCGGGCCCTGAAAAGGGCCCCCCGGTCTCCGCCCGCCTCGCAGCTGACGGAGATTACGGTGCTGCTGTGCTCGGGTACCTCGGGTTCGCAAAACCCGTATCGGGGACGGCCCCGGGAGTCCCCGGGGAAACCCGGGGGGCCACCCCCGACCCCTGAGGGAAGACATATAGGTATACTAACCTAGATATGTTTAATATTTTTTAATATTACCTACTCTAATTAAAGATGATTGATTAGAAAAAATAAAGTAATAATTGCATATTTTAAAAAAGCAGTCAGGAGACGCCACGTTAAATTGTATACATATTTAGCGCTAGAATCATATATATTGTCTATACATGTCTATATATAAACTAATACATTAAATATTAATATTACCTATTAATATTAACCTTTGTTGTGCACACCTCTTCGAAATTACGTATTATGCACAGGGGGTATGTCATACCCCAGTCACTTAAAACGTTTATTACAGACGTACAATTCGTTATTTTGACTCAAACAAAATTGCTGGATATTGTTCAAAGCTTCCAAAATAAGGTCTAATAGGTTTCATTAATATTTTGCAACATAAAAAAATTATAAATGATATGTTAACTAAGAAAACCGAAAAATGAACTTTTTTCACTAAAAAATGCATAAAAAATTCAATTTTTAAAATTTTTTAATAATTTTTGCGGGATCACTTTTTTGAAATACTACACTTTCAAGGAAAAATATTAGTTTATAGCGGAGTTGAAAAAAGTATATTTATTTTGCTACATGAAGTCACGCGTTTTTGAAAAAAATGAGAGTATTGAGTATTATAAGAAATATGGGTTTATTTTCAAAATAATCGTTTTATTGGCAGCTTTTTGAGTTATTATCACACACAATAATGTAAAATTATACAAATATAAAAGAAATTACAAGATTTTAGAAAAAAATATCAATCTACATAGGCACAGTCAACGCACAAAGGCGATCGATGCTTGTTACACATAGGGCGTTTGCACGATGGGCACCCATACTTGGTTTTCGTATCTTCTTTTCTCGTGCAAAGTGAGCATCAATGGTATTTATCGTAATTTTTGTTCTCAAGCGTCTCTGGATTGTTCTTAGTAATGCCCAGTATTCCTGCAATCCCCAATTTTAACTCTTGACATAGGGAAAATGTCGTGTAAATACCTCTCTTGCAGGTGATCTCTTGCTAGGTAAATGTAGATGCGTTCTAAGCAGTATTAGGCTGTGACTTTTGTATTATTATTTTCATTAACAAATTTGCATTATAAATATATATTATATTATATATATTATATATATATATATATATATATATATATAATATATATATATAATATATATATAATATATAATATATATATAATATATATATATTACATATATATTATATATATATATATATATATTATTTACAAATATATGTATTTATGAAAAAAAAAACAAGCTCTCTCCCACTATTATTCACACTATTTAAGCCCTAATAAGCCAAAAAGAACGACAAAATAAAAGTTGAAATTATTCATGAAATTATACGTACTGTGCACATAGGATATTTCACATCCCAGAATTTTGGAACGTCAACTTCTCACCACTGCCAAGAGCAGACTAAAGCCGGGCGGGCAAAACTATGCATAGGATCTTGAAGTGTTACTCCTAGACTACAGGTAGATGGCAGCACAGGTCCCGATTCGCATGTACGTATTAGAAAAACGCGTTTGAAAATACGCTGGGGTATCTCCTACCCCCGATGCACAACAAAGGTATAAGATAGAAAGAATATGATTGAGAAACATTAAATTTGGCGTGGCGTCTCCCAACTGCTCTTTTAAAATATGCAATTAATTATAGTGTACAAAATAAAAAGGTACTTAATTATATATTATATAAAATATGCTAGTCTTTAAATGACTTTATATAATGTACTAGATATATAATAAAGGAATAAATTTAAAAGGTCAAGTACGTGTAGAGGAAAGCCCCCTATTATGAGATAGGTTCCTAATATGAGATAACAGGGTTTCTTTTAAACTATTAGGTCCTATCTGGGCCTATTAGTAAAATTAATTAGCACGAAGATCCAGCTATGACCGATGACGGCTTTACTTATTTAATTTGTTGCTTTCATGTATCGGTCAATATTCTATATTCTGTTTTAAAAATAATTATCTACACTACGGTACTGCTTCAGGGGCACAATGAGGAGACTGGTGTGAACAGCTACGTGTTAGCATTAAAGCCAAAAATTGACTTGCTAGGCCCTACATTATGTTGCACTGAACATAACAATTACGTAAGTATAGTTAACCTAACTTCAAAATCTTGTTAAAACTTTACACATTTTTTTTATCAATAATTTAACTAATTTTAATCAGTTATCTAATAATAAACTAAATTTTATTTACACCTAATTTACAGAGTATTCTTAAAGAAACTGCTACAATATGCTACTTCTTTCAATGCAACAAATTGTCAACCAACAACATCTTCAACACCTTCCACATCTTCATTATCTAACAATACAACTTCTGGTTTCATTGACGCTGCACGTTATACTGGTCCCACAAGTTATCCAAACGCCGAGCCATGGCATTCATGACACTTTGCTGAAATTGGCAGAGTTAAGGTGGTTGTATCACAAATATCCTTTACCGACGAATCTTCGTAAAAATTTAGGAGTTTATAGAGAAATATCTAATCAAATTGCTGTTAAAATTTTAATTCGATAGACCATATTATATTTGAGGTATTAATTACACAGGCCCACAAAAAGAAGTTGTCTGTGCCATGGACTAGACCATGGTATTCCAATTTATTTTTGCCTGCTGAAACCGAATATGACCTCAGTTTTGTTCCTACATGTCAGGATTTTTTTCTACAGCCGAAAACACCTTAAAAAATTCATTAAATCGACAGGTGTTTTTGGCTGTGGAAAAAAATCCTGACGTGTAGGGGTAAAACTGAAGTCATATTCGTTTTCAGCAGGCAAAAATACATGGGAATACCATGGTCTAGTCCATGGCGCAGACAACTTTTTTTTGTGGGCCTGTGTAATTAATATCTCAAATATAATGTGGTCTATCGAATTAAAATTTTAACAACAATTTGATTAGATATTTCTTTATAAACTCCTAAATTTTCACGAAGATTTTTCGGTAAACGATATTTGTGATACAACTACCTTAACTCTGCCAATTTCAGCAAAGTGTCATGTATAGGCATGGCTCGGCGTTTGGATAATTTATGGGACCAGTATAACGTGCAGCGTCAATGAAACCAGAAGTTGTATTGTTAGATAATAAAGATATGGAAGGTGTTGAAGATGTTGTTGATTGACAATTTGTTGCATTGAAAGAAGTAGCATATTGTAGCAGATTCTTTAAGAATGCTCTGTAAATTAGGTGTAAATAAAATTTAGTTTATTATTAGATACCTGATTAAAATTAGTTAAATTATTGATAAAAAAAGATTGTAAAGTTTCAACAAAATTTTGAAGTTAGGTTAACTATACTTACGTAATTGTTATGTTCAGTGCAACATAATGTAGGGCCTAGCAAGTCAATTTTTGGCTTTAATGCTAACACGTAGCTGTTCACACCAGTTTCCTCATTGTGCTCCTAAAGCAGTACCGTAATGTAGATAATTATTTTTAAAACAGAATATAGTATATCGACCTATACATAAAAACAACAAATTAAATAAGTAAAGCCGTCATCGGTCATAGCTGGATCTTCGTGCTAATTAATTTTACTCCAAAATGGATTGGAGTAACACTGGAGTAGCCGACTACAAGCCGACGTTGTCTAGTAGACTATAAAGTACTGAAAAAGTGATGACGTATGTAACATTATAGATATTCAGTACTTACAGTCAATATCGAAACACAGCCTGTCTACCAATAAAACATTCATAGAAAAGTATGTGCACTTTATAGCACTATAGTGCAGACTTTAGTGCAGACATTAAAACGAAATATTGACCTTTAATTAATTTTTATTAAAATAGAGTTGTTTTCCAAATAATAAAAATTATACTGACACTTTATCCAAATGATTCTGGAGCGATTAGATTTAAAAAAATATTTTTTAGACACTTTCTGCTAATTATACGCTTAATTAATTTTAATTAATTGTGATTATTGTATGGTTTTCCAAACTCTGAAAAGTTTTTTTCCAAATATCCCCAAATAATTTCCAAACGATTGGATAAGATAATTTTCAATAATTTGTAATTTGTTTGCCAACTATACGTCGGTTACTCCCTTGTTTTTTGTCAACCTTTGATTGGCAGCAGTCGGGAGTAAAAAGACCCCGCACAAACCTTATGGAAAATGGATCCCGGTGGATTTGGCTGAAACTTTGGAAATTTGTAGTTTACGTGATTCTGATGAAAAGTTCCCATTGCGCCAACTTGATTCATTGAGCCGTTTGAGCTCTAGGGGCCGTCGAAAGTATGAAATAGCGACTGCCGCCGCCACCGTGTGGGCAACCAACAGTTAATTCCTCTCTCTCTTACCACTTTCCACCCCTCCCCCACTTCTCCCCTCTGCTCCCACTCCACCTTCCCCCTCTGTCTTTCCCTTTTCTTTTCTTTCCCCTCTTGCCTCTTCTTCCATTAGTTTCTGTTAGTTTACGTTAGTTTACTTTATTTTACGTTATTTTACGTGATTTGTCCAAACATATTTTCTTACAAGCAAAGAGCGAGGATTCAATGTTATGTCAGATGCAATTGGATCTTCCGGATTACAGGAATCTGAATGAGTCACATAAACGTACATAATAGACTGAGCATTCCCTTTGGAGAGCTTCTGGCAAGATCTGAAAGACAGAAGATATGCTTGCTGAGACGCTTTCCTTGTTTCACCACGTTTCCTTCTCCCCATCAACGACACAATTAGGAAAAGAAATGTTTTCGGGCAAATCATGTAAAATAACGTAATATAAAGAGAACTAACGTAAAATAACGGAAACTAATGGAAAAAATGGCAAGAGGGGTAAGGAAGATAGAGGGAAGAGGGGATGAGGGGAGAAGGGAGGCGCGAGAAGAAGAAGGGGAGGGAGGAATTAACTGTTGGTGCCTACACGGTGGCGGCGGCAGTCGCCTATTTCCTACTTTTGACGGCCCCTAGAGCTCAAATGTCTCAATGAATCAAATTGGGGCAATGGAAACTTTTCATCAGGATCACGTAAGTTATTCCCAAAGTTTCAGCCAAATCCACCAGAACCCATTTTCCATAAGGTTTGTGCGAGATCCTTTATTTAAAAAACTATCTTGTAATAATGTTTGACCAATCCGATATAACTGAGGATATGCGAGATCTGTTCAAAAAATTCTCGAACTTTATCTTAATTTATTATTTCTTTGATTGGCTTACATATTCAGTTTCGTCTGCATCAATATATGTTTCTTCTCGGTTGATACACCATTCCTAACATTATTTCAACTTCCAGAAGCATTCCTGATGCGCGTTTTTCGGAATACCTAAATTGCGCGTTGGTTTCTGTTTCAAATTTACGAATCGGCAGTGATGCGTGTACGAGCGCATTGCTGTGGTGAAGAACCATGAGTTGCTTTCTATAGTTCAGGCTTGTTTCTCTTAACATATTCTCAATTTGGCCCTCGCAAACGTTTTCTTCATTCAGAACAAAATCCGTATGTTGAAGAATCGACAATTTGACACAATTATTGAAGACATCAAAAAGAATTCACAGACGGACTTACGCACGCGCGATACCAAAAAATACGTACCAGGACTGTTTTCAGAAGTGGTAATTGAGGGTAGTCAACCGAGAAGAATCATATTTTGAAGGAGACAGAGGACTAAATAAATTGTAAGTAGATCCTCAAAAATTATAATGGGCAAAATTTGGAGTAGGGGAAACCGGGGTAAACTTGACACTATAGGCTATGCCAATTTAAATCTATGTAAATGCGTCTTTATGTGCCAGCGTTGTCAACGGAATTTGGTGATATTCTGAGTTATGGTGTAACTTCTAGTGCGATATAAGCGTTTTCGATGGTAAAAAGTAATTTTTCTTATTACCTCGGTCGAAAGTACGTACTTTCGGCCCCGGTTCCACGGCAGAAAGTCTCATTTTTATGCCTTGGTGAAACTACATGCGCGCCATCTAGAATAGCGGGAGTAAAAACTTAGTTGCGTGCACTGGCACTCAATATATGACAAGATCCCTACCACAATATTACCACAAACCCAATTCACATCGCCCCAACCTCTACTTTTACTTTCACTCGTATAACCTAAAAATTTGTTTACAGTTAGTCAATGATAATGTTTATTAGTAAATTCTATTCAGAAAGTGATTGTGATTAGTGTAATAAAAAAATGACTATTAATATATAAGCTATAACAGATATAATAACCTCAGTTGTTATAAAATAAGTTTTGTAATTGTGATACAAATAAATAGTCATGTCTAAACATAAACACAATTCCTTTAATTAAAGTGTATTTATACCTTTATTTATAGATGCATTTGATTTGATGCCTGCCCCCGACCAGCAGCACTCGCTTCGCTCGTGCCGCAAATGTCGGGGCAGGCATCAATATCTTCAACACACACATGTCATTCTTCCGTACTTTCGACCAGGCAGCAAGAAAAATAGTATACACTACACGGGCAGAAAGTTTGAGAGCCCTGAACTGCGCGCCATCGTGCTCTCGGCTTCGCCTCGAGCACGATGGCGCGCAGTGCAAGAATCTCAAACTTTCTGCCCTTGTAGTGTAATATACTATTTCTGATCTCTCGAAAATTTCTATTCTTTCATCAAGCTTTACTTTTACGAATCTACAAGTAAGTGATTTTGATGCAAAATTTTATGCTTTATACGATCCGATAATTGTTTTTGCATATTTTCAAATTTTTTCTGTTTATGGAGTGACAAAAGTAAAAAACGACGTTTGGGGCAAAGTCGACAACACGCCACCGGGGCAAAGTTGAAACTAATCTATTTCGATAAAGCGTTGTAAATAAGTCATTTGATTTTGACTTGCAGCAAAATGGTTCGTACATATACAATAGAAAAGACCAGCAATAGATAAGGAAAACGAAATGATGAAAAAACTGATACTTACCGTAAAAAAAGGAAAAAATAAAGATCAAACATGCTGCAGAAATATTCGGGATGTCACGACAAATTGTCGTTTATTATGGTTCATGACAAATTTGCGCGCACGGCCGATCGCGAGTTTACCTGCATTAATTGTTTTTCAGACACGAGTTCAGAAGAAGATAATTAAAAGTTCAACAATTTTTTCCTCATTATTTCCAATAATTGTTTTACTTTATACCGAATTTTTGTATTTTCTAAATACACGATAAACAGCGTATTTTCATTTTCAGACAATAAAAAAATAAGTTTCAGATCAAATTGTATTGATCAGACAGTGTCGAGTTTGCCCATGCATTTTTTTATTTGAAAATTTGTCTTTGCGTCACTTATCCTTTCCTGGTGGCAAAACAAAGCGACGTACAGCAAAACGTTCTTAAACAATTTTGTACCTAAAAGAACACTCTTTAAATTTGTACTATTGAATTCGCTTGAAAATTTTAATTAGTTGTTGAAAATTGCCTTTGAAAAAATCATATCGAGTTAGCCCCGGTCTCAAACTTTTTTAAACAGATTTCGTATATATGTCAAAGTTATTTATCAAAATGATTGCACATGCATTTAGGTAAGTACATTTATATTAAAGTTCCACACTTATTACATTATAGAGAGATGAATATTATTATATAAGTTTATTATTTATAATATAAATAT
>JASTWR010002459.1:0-18529 GCA_030770355.1 Harpagoxenus sublaevis
GAAATTTGGTTTAGCGATCATTGCCTCCGCGCCGTATCTACCCTCCCAATGAGTCAATAATTTTACGTCTACATGATTACGCACATTCTCCATCGTTTTTCCGAATACCGCATTATTCATCAATTTATATAAATTCTTTTCGAAATCATTTGTCGCGCGCGTTCTAAACAGAGTGTTTAATTCGATGTAATCGCGGAGCCATGGATATGAGCAAATTGCAATACGCGATGTATTTTTGTAACTCGAAGGCCGTGGCGCGTGCATTGCTGAAGGTTACGATAGTGTATGACATAGCGCTTCTTATCGCACACAGTTCGCAAGGAGCTTGGCCTGCCGCGCGCCCTGGCGGCTTATCGCGCGTCGGACAGAACGGTAGGTCAGTGTGCGCGTCGTGTTTATTCTGAGGGTACTCCAGATCGACCTCGAGAATATAACCTGTGGGCGAATTCGTATCGATCGCGTTAATATCAAAATTCGAAACGTTTTCGACCATCGAAAATCTGCGTACGGTTAGAGGTTGGCACATTGCCCAACCGTACAAGTTGTTTACGTCGAAAATACATGAGGTACGACGATGGTTTCGATGGATCGTACGACTGCATGTACTTGTTATTTGGCTCGCGCGTATCTGCCCGAACATTGACTCAGACCGCCGCGAATACCACGTTCGATAAACAATACCATATCTATATCGGTGAGCAATTCGAAATTTACGCGAGTATGCTTCAACATGGCGTCCCATGTGAAACCTGGCAATGTTGTAGTAATAAGCGGGGTCTAGTCCGTAACTTTTGATGCAACTGTCACGAAAATTTTCGAAAACGTCAGCCAATAACAATACATCTGTTTTTAAATACAGATCGCTGTATTCTCCCAAGGTTCGAACGGAGACCGCTGCCAAAACGTTCACGGCCGTGCGCGTAATCACTCTCGGATACAGTGTCACCGACCAAGGAACTGTAAAAATAATTCGCGCGACGGTAAACGCGATCCTGCAACTTGTCCACGCAATTCACGTATTCGTAAGGAAAGACACCTTTTCGCGTCAGTAGTTCTAAATCGTGGACTGATAATTCGGAAAATTTTGAACGTACAATTTTTAATTTGTCCTTATCGAGAAAGGATGCCAATTTTTCGAGACTAGTGGTGAGAAATTTTAACGAATCGATGAACCGTAACTTTTATATTGTTTCGCGAATATGATTGTCGGCGTGTGTCTTTAACGTTTTTCGTGAACGAGATATATTTTTCTTTAGTTAACGGTAGTACTTCGATCGAGCCTTCGAACGCGGCAGCTATTTCGTTTATGATAAAATGTGCGTCATAGCCGGATAAATTGTGAAACACTACGGGAATGACATATGAGTCTTTATAATTGAGATTACAGTTTGAATGCGCGGGACCTCTATAGCGGCCGGTCAGATGGCAACGATCGCGTACTCGCTCCTCATCGTCGTTTAGTGTGAACGGTTTTATCGCAAATGTGGCAGTGCGTCGGCGCTGTGAACGCATGCCACTGTTCTTCGAGAGCGTTTCCATGGGGACATTGGCGGATAAAATACCCTTTACGCGATGCGCTAATTCCTCGAGTTCGTTGGCGAACCATGCGACGCAATCCTTATCGCGGCGAAACTGATACGTAGATAACGAGTCGTCGTACGAGCACTGCACGTAGTACCCGACGCTAAATACCTCGTGGCGTTGATATGCGTACGTGGACGTTCTCTCATCCGCTTCCATCTCTTCCAGGGTGCATTCGAGATCGGCGTACACGACGAATGGGAGCCGCTCCTTTCTGTTGTAGTTGCGGAAGCTCAAAATCACTGCAGTCTACTGTGTGCGATTGCAACTTGTCGCTCGTGTAGAAATAGTGTAGACATCTGCAAAAAAAATTTGCAACTTTTTTACATATATCTTTTATATAGAAATATAAATTATCGTATATTATTATTTCTTTAATGTATTACTCACCGATCGCAAAAGTATTTCCTATGTTCATCTCTATTTATTTGTGAGCTCACAAGGCGAGACAGGTTCTTTATCCACGCGAAATGTCCCACGTTGTAGTCTCGCGGAGTCTTGCACGTACAGCAGATTGACGTGCTTTTCTCTCTTCCGGTCGGTGAGCCGTATCGGTAGAACGGTTCGCGTTTTTATGTCCCTCGATGATGTAGACATTTATCGATACGTCATTGAGTCGTTCAAATATACTAATTCCTTTCAGAGACATAGGAAATTCAATGTCTTGTACATTTAACACGGTTGTATAATGCGGGTACAAGGATACCCGTTCCGTATGTCGCTCAACTGGATACAGCGCGGCGACCACCGACCACGCGAAACATGCATTGTCCGTGGACCGGACGTTAATCACCGCATTCTTCCTCAATATCTCTTGCGGTAATTTCAGGTGACATCCCGCGCGCAAGGATCGTACCTGTTGATATTAATTGTAAGATCGAGGATACGCGATAGCGCCCACCCGCTATCTCGCTCCTGGAAGTCCTCGAGTTTCGCCAGTGTGGGTTCGATAACGTGTCGCTCGTACCACTCACGCATATCGGATGTACGAAAGAGAGCATAGTTATTCGTGTTCATACTTTTATTGTCACGTTTATCACCCGTCACAAACTCACCGTTGAACACGGTGTTCACTTTCACGCTGTTGTGTCTGTTTATAGCGTCTTGCACTTTTTCGAGCACTATACTAGCAGCGTCCACCATAAATTGTCGCGGTTCGATATAGTCTGTGTTAATCACCGCACCAGTCCGTATACGGTTTTCGAACGCAGCATCGATCTCTCGCCAAACGAGTCTTTCCGCGTTATTGCCGTCGTCACTACTGGTGCCCGCGACCACCAAATCACCACCGCTGTGTATAAAACGTCTATCTAATTGAATTCTCGCACCCTCGAGTAGTCTGACATTCGACACCAATAAATGTCTATCTCCAGGCCAGAGCCGCGGACGCTTGGCGCGACAGTGCTCTTCGAGCTGTTCGATGGTTTCCTCGCATCGCTGTGCCCACGTGAAATACTCGCTCAAGGTAGCGACTTGGCGCGACTGCTCCAACAGTTCGCGCGCAATTTTATTGAGATGTTCCATGTTTTTTGTATTTTATAGTAATGTTTTTTTAAATCACGTCACACACTTCTACGGAGCACTTGCACGTGACTCGATCACACCATAAACATGTTCGTTCGCACTCCTGAACGTGATAGTGCATACACAAAAAATCATGAGGAAAGAATGGGATGACATATTCATGCCACTCTTGCCAAAGTAACCAAGCGTCATAATTATCAAATATCGATTTCATAAGTATTTTCTGTGTACGTTTAGAATCGTTGCATTGGTAGAAATTTATCGAAGGACGCAAGTTGTCCATCACCAACACTTCGGCACACCTCCCACTACCTGCAGGAATTGTAATGTATAGAGCATCACCATTAAACTCAATATCGTCAGAAATTTCTTGCGCCCAGAAATATAAGTTTACTTTTCTATAATTTGGTGGGGGAGTATATCTTCCTTCAACCTCTCTCTTCCACTTTCTCATCCACTCACACGACATTCGTTGAAACACTTTACGTTTCAAAATATATGGCCAGTACCATGGAGGCTCAGGATTATCGTTAACAATTTCTTGTTTGACTACGCGTCCACTGAGTTCGCGATTGCGAAGAATCTGCACCGGTGATAATTGTTGCACACCCGTTTCTCCTCGCAGATCAGTTTTTTCTTCCTCTCTCTTGCACTCATGCCATATTCGTTTATACACTTTCCGTCTCACGTGGTAAGGCCAGTCATATGGAGGCTCGGTTTGAATATTAACTCCTTGTCTGACTACGCGTTCACTAGTTCCGCGTATACCGAGTTCGCGATCGCGAAGAAACTGCACCAGTGATACTCGTGGCACGGTCGTTTCTTCTTCCAGATATTCTTTGCCTTCTAAAGTATCGACGATATCTTGTTCATAATAATGATCTTTAAAAACTGATTCGGTAGAGCATTTATAATACTTGAAAAAGTCATCCCATCCAGGACTTATGTCCACCATGTTGCTCGCGTAAAGGTGCGCACTTTATGTCGTCTCACACTTCTACGGAGCACTTGCACTCGACTCGACCGCACCGTACACACGATCGTTCATACTCTTGAACTTCCAAATCATATACTGTGGCTCTGACGCGCTTCATTCATCGTTATATATTTCATCTATTATTCTTTTCTCTCCTTCCAACTGGAGCATCACGTATCGTTTCTTCTTCCATCTACTGCATAGTGTCATCAAATCTATTGTTCAGCATATAAGTTACAGAAAGGTAAAATCCTTTAGACGTTGAGTTCTGCTTACGCGCTATTTTGTATACAAATTCCAGCAGCCGGACCTCGGCGCTCGCTTTGTAATACGCGACGCCATAACCGAATGGCGTCGCAGAAAAGTAATATCCCTTAGACGTTGCGTTCTGCTTACGCACTATTTTGCCTACAACGTCTAGCAGCCTGATCTCGGCGCTCGCAAAATAATACGCACCGCTATAACCGAATGGTGCCGTGAAATATGCCTCGATAAACAATAAAGAGGACACCATAGGACACCGCGACGTTATAACCGAGCAACGTCGTGAAACATGTCCCGAAACGTTAACCGAAACCTTCGATAAACAAGTCTTCCTAGAAAAAATGATGAAACAATACACCGCGACGCCATAATCGAATGGCACCGTGAAACATGCCTCGAAACGTTAACCGAAACCCCTCCGGTAAACAAGTTTTCCTAGAAAAAATAATTATCATGACCGCGACACCGCGACGGTTAAATCATCGAGACAAACATTTTTTATCTCCGATATTTAATTGTGGATATTGTTTACATATTTAATCCGCCTGAACAATGCATTCGCTTCGCATTAAGCGACGTCATAACCGAATGATGCAGTGAAACATGTCCCAACACGTTCGCTCAAAACCTTGATAAACACCTTTTCTCAGAATACGTTCTAGAAGCATTAATCCCCCACCACGTCATAATTTAAAAAAAAGGGGTAGGGTGTTGCCGCGTATACGCTCCGTTAATTTTATGCGAACGGTCAGTTTTGTACAAACGGTCGACTTGCCATAACCGAGATTGAAAAAATGTACTCCGCTGCGGGAAACAACAGTGGTGGTGGTGCAAGCATAAATTATTACGTGCCGCTTCCCGAAGCTGCTACTCCATCGAATGCGAACAAGTAAGTTTCCTTTCATTTATAGAGTATCCTATTTTATAATTTTTCCAATTTTCTTATTTTAAGACTTATCTTGTTCTTTTTTTCTACAGCACTTCGTTGGAGCGTCGTGCGGTGCGTCTATTCAACAGACGATACGCATTGACACCTACTGCTTACAAATATTTGGAAATTGGGGTCAGCGTCAGTCTGAAACCTCCACACGAATCCTCCTTTGTCGAATTGGTTCTTGGCGACAACCGAGGAAATAAAATCGCGATGTCTTCTTGGACGTGGAAGAAGATCATCGATAGACGCACGGATTTCGAGCGACTCGTGCGGTCAGCTGTCGGTCATACGCTGACTATTCCGGCTCTTCCATCAGACAACCTACTATTCGAAGTTGTGCAAATGCGTGACGATAAACTTGTAAAATTGTCGTCGGGCAATACTTCGTTGTACATGAAACCTGCAACTATTATGTTTTTCTTCGAACTCGAACAATGCGTTGAGTTGGTATGCTTCCATCTATATGAGTGTGCGAGAGAGGTAGATAAGAGCCTCCGCGAGTTGGGAAGTCTTCTACGAACAAATTGTATTACTGAAAAATGCGACGCCGTGCGTTTCTTGCGCAGCCATAACTATCACAATCTAACGTCAATTGTAGATTGTGAACTCATAGCGTATGCTATGGATGCAATTATGTATGCTACATCGAAAGATAAATCTTTTGATGTAGTAGATCTACATGAATAAATGTATAACGTATATGTACATTACAATGTTTTATTTTATATCTCCTTTCCCAGCCACTTCGCATGAATATATATGTAACAGAAAAATAAAGCCTTTCTTCAGGTCACGTCGTACGACTTTATTTTCCACTCGAGCGATATACGCAACGTTCGCCTGAACATCGGCGCTCGCTTCTGTAGTGCGAGACGCGATTTGTTTACGAGCGTGAAAGATGAACCGATATGCCCGTCCTAAACTACGATATTTGACTCTTCGTAGAAAGAATCACGGCGCCATTCGGTTATGGTGTCTCGTGTTTACAGATCGAGCGAGCGTTCTAGCGGGTTTCTTGCCGCAGTTACGCCTCAGTCTGCAACTGTCGCTCGCCGGTTATATACGCAAGTCGTTCGCGGTGACAGTTTTCAAATTTTTTTTTAGTCATCAGTTTTTGTTTTGTGTGTGTGTGTGTGTGTGCGTGTGTGTGTATGTGTGCATGGTGGTGGTGGTGGACGCGGCTGGGGTGAACTAGGCTGTCGACGATTACTCCGGGAAATTCTACGATTGCTCGAGCGTCACTCCGTCGGGCGCGGACACGGGCATCCCACCCCCCCAAATTAAGGTAAAAGCGAACGCGAACGCGAACGCGGGCGGCGCGGGCGGCGCGGGCGGGCGGCGGCGCGGCGGCGGCGGCGGCGGCGGGCCCTACCCCTAACGCGGTACACCTCCCCCGCGCGGACCCTACGCGACACCCCTCCCCCGCGCGGACCCTACGCGGCACCCCTCTCCCCCGCGGACCCTACGCGACACCCCTCCCCCGCGCGGACCCTACGCGGCACCCCTCCCCCGCGCGGACCCTACGCGGCACCCCTCCCCCGCGCGGACCCTACGCGACTCTAACGCGGCACCCCTCCCCCCGCGTCACGTCAACACCCCTCCCCCTCCTTTGTAATATGAGACGCCGCCTGTGCCGTCGTCCACCTCGCCCTCGGTTACCCCCCCGCCCCTCACCCCCCCTCATTGCCCCATGGGTCGGAACCGGGATACTATCCCTACTTAACCTAAACCTGTCAGCCTTCTCGACGCGCGAAGTGTGTTTATAGATATATTGGCAGTATCTTGTGTTAACTTTGCGTTATCTCTTTTTGTGTTATATTTAAGTGTAAAAAAAGTTATAATGGAAAACGATAATGAAGACTGCGATGATGTCTTTGAAGATGATGTCAAAGATGATGACAAAAATGATTTGGAAATTCTTCCTGATCTAATCGAGTTGATTAAATACGTGCAGTAAAACCCACTTTTGTGGAATAAAACCCATCCTCAATTCAAAAACCGAAATATGAAAGACTTGAAATGGATTTTAATAGGTGGTCGTTTAACAAATTAACTGAGCGGTAAGTTTGATATATATACGTAATTTATATTGTAATTTGGTATGTATGTAGTTTATGTTTACTATAATCTATTCATTGCTCAATCTGTTTATTGTATTTACTGTTTATACAATAATGTTGATTCAGAAGAAGAAGCCAAAAAAAGATTCAACAATCTGCGAACAACTTTTGGCAAACTGCATAAAAAAGTCTGCAACAGTCTAGCCTAGATCAGGAGTAGGTGGAAACCATCAGCTTTTCAAACTTGATTAGCCTGTTTATAAACACATGCTTTTCTTAAGGGATATTATTCGACCGAGAAAGTAAAATTTGTTTTGTATAGTTGTTTTTACTATTTTATTATGCAGTATATACTGTTATTATTTATTGTAATTTTAGAACCAGGGTGAGTGGTGTGAGGAAAATTGAAGAGAATTTTATGCAGCCCAAGATTCCTAAAAAACGCAAGATTATAACAAAGACTTCTACTGCCCAGCCAATCTTCAATTCGGCTCCTCCAACAAACAGCGCTGTACCATTGCTTGATGTGCCATGTATTAAGGATAGTGTCTGTGAGAGTGAGAATAATATCAACACCTCCCAAAATTTGCCACCTGAAGAACCAATTGTTTCAGATGAGATTCTGTTTATTCCAGAGAATGTTTGTTCTCAGTCCTGTAAATTAGAAAACGATTCCTGGACAGGGACAAGTTAGTATAACAAACATCCCTTAAGGCAGTTTCTGTGTGACTTCTATGGAAAATTATGTTTTTATTTCATGATAAGATTAGGTTTTCTAACAAATTTTCAACTCTTTTAACAGACCCCGAATCTGATCCTTTTGAAGTTATTCCTCTCTCTGATAAATTGTCTTAAAAAAAAAGAACAATGATGAAACTTTAATGCAAGATATAGATGTAGTTGGTGTTTTGAAGTCCTTGGCTAATTCGAATACAAAAGCACCTATTGCTCAACCTATTGCTCAACCTATTGCTCAATCACAGCCATCATCCTCTAACCTTGCATTAAGCCCAACAGCAGAAGCCCTACTTGCATTTGTTAAAGCAAGTCTAAACAAAGTGAAAGAGGAAAACCTCATGAAGTGTTTTCAAGATATTTTAAACTTTTTCCAAAAGTACATTGAGAAATAGAACAGATATGGATATAATATATGTACATATATGGATTATAGTTATAGATTGGGTATTTTAAGTTTAAGGAATAAGTTTAAGGTATAATTAATTACAAATATTGTTTACAGACAAAATGTTCCATGTTTTTATTTTGAATAAATGTATTTTATCATCTTAATCTTGATCTTTATTTTTTATCTAATTATATGTATAATATTATTTCTCGCACATCAATTATGTAGGGAGCACTGGCGAATCCTATGAGGCGTTTTGGGATTAAAACGCCTTTGTTCAAATAAAAAAATTTATAAATTTGCTAGATCTATTTAACATAATCTATGAAAAAATATTTTAAACGTTAAAGCAGAACCAAATAATAAAAACAAAATAATCAAACCAAATAATCAAACCGAATAATCAAACCAAATAATCAAACCGAATTATCAAATCAAATAATTTTGTCGAACCCCCTCCCATAATCGAAGTCAGGATCAGATAGTGGTAGGGAGGTTTACTCTATCGGTTCCAAAAACATATTTTGCGAGCCGTTTTCCCGCGAGCTCGCCACTCGCGGGGGCGTTCCCGCAAATTGTCTTAATTTATGTAACTGTCAAGTCGCAAAAGGCAATACGCGAAAACTGGGCGCTAGGTGCGATTACGCGCACCACGTTTTTACTTAGTCACACGTCCTTGCATAAACAGAATCGTCGCGATATCATCTCAGCTCAGGTCGGAATTCGTGATGTTAATTAGGGGGACGAGGGGAGAGAGCGTAGCGCAGACACATAGAGAAATAAAGCCAAAGCAGATGCGGTTAGAATAAGATAATAATAAAATATATTTCAATAAAGCTTACAAAGAACGATCAGTCGGAAAAGAATAACGAAGATAACGGAGAAGATACGGATGGGTGTGTGACCCGGCGATACGCAATCTCGGTACGGAATCCTAACTGCACGCGGGACACGGAAACGGAATCGAATCTAACACGCCGACACGAACACGCGGTCATCCATCCAACACACACACGCGAATATGCACTCATCCATCTACCCTAACGTCGCACGCAATTATACGCGCATACACGAAACGCGAGGCGTCCCACGTACTCTCACGGAACACGGAACGTTACACACGCATACACGAACTACTATACGAAGTCCGCCCGAAACGCCAAATACATGGCCCGCCACACCGCTCCGCACCCCCGATGCACATCGCGCGACACACGATGCACTCGCATGCGCGATCGCCCCGCGCGGGCACGCGGGTCAACAGCTGATGCGGCGCCCGGCACACATAGGCTACATTCGCGGAGCACGCTTTCAGCGCTATTGTATCATTCTATCTTTATTATTCATTACACGTAAAACAAGGATAGAATGATATAAAAGCGCTAAAAACGCGCTCCCCGAACGCAGCCATAACACGCAACCCGTACGAACGCGCCCGGCGCGTGATCGACCCCCGTCGCTCCCCGGCGCGATCATCGTATTCTTACGCGCCTCTAATTACTCGCGGTACGCGGCACAATAGGCGAGCACGAGGTCACACACACGCGCGCGGGCGGGACTCACCCCGCAATCACACCCACAATTATTTACACGATGACTACCGGTCGCGACGAAGTCCCCGAGGAGGGCGAGAACACACGCTATCTCAAACTCGATCCGCTCTCGGCCGGCCCACACAACGTTCTCTCGACGTTACGGTACACGCGGTATTCTACGGTATTTCTCGACAAGCACTTTTTCACCCGGCGCGATTGGCGGACACGAGGGCACCGGCCGCGAGCGGAATCACTGTTTAACTTTGCCTACCGGAGCGGCGGTCTCACACACAGAAAATTCTCTCTCGATCCGCTGTCGGTGGTCGGGGTCGGCGGCTCTCGTCACGGCTGACATGGTAGTGACGATCCTGCGGCCCGGCGGGATCACCTCGGGCCCCCGCGCTTGCGCACCGAATCCGCTTCCTGTCCGAGCCATCCGCGCCATATCTTGCTGTCGAATTCCTCCTTCCTCGATCCGCTCCACCGGCCCGCGGTATTTGAAACGGGCGTGATAGGGTGAGTACGGCTGGCCGTGCCGTTATCTCTGACCGACGTCCGGCGGGCCCGGCTGGCCAGGCCGTGACCGCGCCGACGGGCATGTTCTCGCGTCCGGCGGAGGCGGCGGGACCGTCCGCCTGCTCCTGGGGGTGGCGGCTTAGCGTCCGATGCGGACCTCCACGGGGCGTCCCCCTCGAGTGTCCTTGTGCTCCTTCGGCGGCGGTATGGCTCGGGACGTGTGCGGCGGCTCGGCGGCGGGCCCATGGGTGACCCATGAATATTCAGAGATTCGCCCTCGTACGAGAGATAACCTGGCAAAGGACAGATTTTGTGAGACAGGTTCGGAGATTCGCCCTCGTACAAGAGATACCCTGGCGAAGGACAGATTTCGTGAGATCGCTGCTGCACATATTCGGAGACTCACCCTCGTACGAGAGATAACCTGGCAAAGGACAGATTTCGTGAGACGTGTTCGGAGATTCGCCCTCGTACGAGAGATACCCTGGCGAAGGACAGATTTCGCTGCTGATGCACGTGTTCGGAGATTCGCACTCAAATCACCTTATATTTGTAAGTACAAATATATATATAACCATACACTGATTTAATCAAAGGAATATAAAGGCTCTCTAAATTAAAAATATATAAGATAATAAGGCAATAGAGCCAACGCGCGGTAATTGGTGCGCAATAAAATTTTAATCAAAAATAATCAAAAATAATTTACAAACGTACGTTTCGACTCATTCTTCGAGTCCTCTTCAGCGCATAAATTAAATAAATACACAAAATTAAAAATAAAAAAACTCGTAACTTTGCATAATGCCGTAGTCAAAAATAAAATGTAAACCATAGTCAAACTGTCAAACAAATTCTGCACATTCTCGCAGTTCAATTAACGCGGTATAAGCGCAGTCCTGAGTGTTACAAAGGTGTACGCATTGTGTCTCACACTTATACATTCGCAGATGCATTCTCCGAAGAACTCCCAGGCATCCTCAGAAAAAAGATAGATGACATCCTCATCTCCAATATCTCCAGGAATGTGAAGTGCATGATACCTGTGTAGTTAATTCGGAGCAACATCCAACAAATGCAACCACAAGCGCTCGACAATATAGATTGAATAAACTTACAATGCGCAGTTCACTCCGCAATAATTAATTTCAATACTTAATACACGACTTGTCATCTTAACGTTTCAAATAAAAATGACTAGAGGTCGAACAACAACCTGGTGCCGGAGTGTAAAATAAACGAAAAACAAAAGTAACATCAAAGTTTGGCGAGACCTTCAATAGCGCATAAATAAATATCCGGAAGACTCTCTGTGTCCGTCTGCAGATTTAAACCTTTGTTTTGTCTTTTAATGTTTATCATTTCAGCGAATGTATAAGTGTGAGACACAATGCGTACACCTTTGTAACACTCAGGACTGCGCTTATACCGCGTTAATTGAACTGCGAGAATGTGCAGAATTTGTTTGACAGTTTGACTATGGTTTACATTTTATTTTTGACTACGGCATTATGCAAAGTTACGAGTTTTTTTATTTTTAATTTTGTGTATTTATTTAATTTATGCGCTGAAGAGGACTCGAAGAATGAGTCGAAACGTACGTTTGTAAATTATTTTTGATTATTTTTGATTAAAATTTTATTGCGCACCAATTACCGCGCGTTGGCTCTATTGCCTTATTATCTTATATACACTGATTTGTTCACTGTCACATTTGTTTTATATACAATTTCAAACTGTGTCAATTAATGAAATGCGTGTATTTCAGATAAACAAAAAGGTGAATGTACTAACTGTGACAGGGAGGGAGGACACTTTTGTCTCATCCGTACAGTGGCACAACAGTGTGATGTCGAAGGTAAATTTCTTTTGTTATGTCTAATTAAAAAAAAGACGCCAAGCACGCGTGGTGTACCTTGAAAAAGTCGAAGTAGTTATCTTTGTACCTCGAAAAAATCCAAATAATATCTTTACCTTGAAAAAATCGAAGTAATATATTTCTTGAAAAAATTGAAGTAATATATTTATTACAAAAAAAATAATAATCTTTAAATTGCGCCAATTAAATATATATTATATTGAAAAATAACTATTGTTCTTTTAAAAAATGTATTCCCATTGAAGTGAAATAATTAATATAAAATGTGAAAAATTTAAGTGAAAAAAACTTGGCGCTGCTAAATTTTAAAATATTTAAAAGCAATAAATAACTAATTTAAAATATTAAATTAATAATTACAATGTGAATGTAGAGACTTTCACACATTAATGTAAAGTACTTTTTCCATTTATAGAAATCTTTTCATTAATATATATTATTATGTTTAGCAGCGCCAAGTTTTTTTCACTAAAATTTATCACATTTTATATTAATTTTTTCACTTCAATGGGAATACATTTTTTAAAAGAACAATAGTTATTTTTCGATATAATATATATTTAATTGGCGCAATTTAAAGATCATTTCTTTTTTTTTTGTAATAAATATATTACTTCGATTTTTTCAAGGAATATATTACTTCGATTTTTTCAAGGTAAAGATATTAAAACACGATGAGATACATTTACTTCGCCAGTGTATAAATAACCAAATTAAATTTCTTAATCGACGAAACTGGCAATCACTTCTGACAATCGTCAGGATACTTTAGACCGCGATCCGGTCCTTATATCTAAGCGCTTAAATTTAAGCAACTTAAATTAAGATGGAGAAATTCCCTTTCCCTTCCCTTGATTAAATCGATATCGATTTAATATTAAAATCACTGCGAAAACTTATTGCGAAAAATATTACCCCAGCCAGGGTTCGAACCTGGAATCTCCCGCATTCCGTTCGGGTGTCTTAACCAATTCGACTACCGGGGCATGTGGTAATATTTATCGCAATAGTACATCTAAACAATCATAAGATGGAACACCGATATTTACGTCGAAGGTGTATATTCAAACACGATGAGATACATTTACTTTGCCAGTGTATAAATAACCAAATTAAATTTCTTAATCGACGAAACTGGCAATCACTTCTGACAATCGTCAGGATACTTTAGACCGCGATCCGGTCCTTCTATCTAAGCGCTTAAATTTAAGCAACTTAAATTAAGATGGAGAAATTCCCTTTCCCTTCCCTTGATTAAATCGATATCGATTTAATATTAAAACACTGCGACGTAAATATCGGTGTTCCATCTTATGATTGTTTAGATGTACTATTGCGATAAATATTACCACATGCCCCGGTAGACGAATTGGTTAAGACACCCGAACGGAATGCGGGAGATTCCAGGTTCGAACCCTGGCTGGGGTAATATTTTTCGCAATAAGTTTTTGCAGTGATTTTAATATTAAATCGATATCGATTTAATCAAGGGAAGGGAAAGGGAATTTCTCCATCTTAATTTAAGTTGCTAAAATTTAAGCGCTTAGATAGAAGGACCGGATCGCGGTCTAAAGTATCCTGACGATTGTCAGAAGTGATTGCCAGTTTCGTCGATTAAGAAATTTAATTTGGTTATTTATACACTGGCGAAGTAAATGTATCTCATCGTGTTTAAATATACACCTTCGACGTAAATATCGGTGTTCCATCTTATGATTGTTTAGATGTACTATTGCGATAAATATTACCACATGCCCCGGTAGTCGAATTGGTTAAGACACCCGAACGGAATGCGGGAGATTCCAGGTTCGAACCCTGGCTGGGGTAATATTTTTCGCAATAAGTTTTCGCAGTGATTTTAATATTAAATCGATATCGATTTAATCAAGGGAAGGGAAAGGGAATTTCTCCATCTTAATTTAAGTTGCTTAAATTTAAGCGCTTAGATAGAAGGACCGGATCGCGGTCTAAAGTATCCTGACGATTGTCAGAAGTGATTGCCAGTTTCGTCGATTAAGAAATTTAATTTGGTTATTTATACACTGGCGAAGTAAATGTATCTCATCGTGTTTGAATATACACCTTCGACGTAAATATCGGTGTTCCATCTTATGATTGTTTAGATGTACTATTGCGATAAATATTACCACATGCCCCGGTAGTCGAATTGGTTAAGACACCCGAACGGAATGCGGGAGATTCCAGGTTCGAACCCTGGCTGGGGTAATATTTTTCGCAATAAGTTTTCGCAGTGATTTTAATATTAAATCGATATCGATTTAATCAAGGGAAGGGAAAGGGAATTTCTCCATCTTAATTTAAGTTGCTTAAATTTAAGCGCTTAGATAGAAGGACCGGATCGCGGTCTAAAGTATCCTGACGATTGTCAGAAGTGATTGCCAGTTTCGTCGATTAAGAAATTTAATTTGGTTATTTATACACTGGCGAAGTAAGGTAAATGTCCCTATTTGTGACCATGTAAGATTTTTGCATAAGTTAATAAGAGAGGAAAGTACTCTATAATGATTTAAATCAAAAAACAATTATACCCAACTCAAGATTAATCATTTTTGTATCGAAAAACTTGTTTTATTCAAGTTTTAAACATAATCTAATAAATATAAAAAAAGAAATTGCAGACTATGTATATGTACGCATTAGTGACCGCCTGATTAATTTTGGCCCTATTAGTGGACCCCTCGTCTGACCCGGTTAGTGACCGGTACATTCGTACATTATCCATCGAATGTACCATTTAGTGACCGGCAAATTAATTTTCGATCCTGATGAAATAAAGTTGGATTTTCTCGCTACTTAGAGACTGTGGTTATATTTATCGTCAAATGGCCTCATTAGAATAAAATATTTTATTGTATTTCATAAAGAAATCACTCAATAATTGAATAAGTATAAAGTAAGTATTTTGAAACCGTGGTCACAAATCGGTACAAAACACACGATGAACACACGATGTCCCAATTAGTGACTTAACCTAAAATAATATCGTTTTCTCTAGAGTTTTCCCTTGAGCATACTCGTACAAATGCAACTCACATTCGTCTAGAAGAGTATGGAGATGGATATTAAGTACGTTTTTTTGGAAACAAGCAGCAAAATTTACTGCCACGACTAGTTTTTCTTGAGCCGATCACAAATGAAGACATGCATGTTTTTGCTGTACCTATCTGTAAAATTCGCCTATATACTCAAAACTACCAACCTTTTCCGGAATACACGAGTAGCACAACACTTATTAATCCTTCACTGATAGTTTTGCGCAGTATTGTTTCCTTAACACTTTTTTTTGACGACGTAACAAAGCTGTGACTGTGCCGCGACAAACGCCATAGATCTACTAACGTGACGACAAGCATGCGCTCGATCTGCCACTGATGGCGACACGAGCACCTTATTTCACATTTTCACGAGAATTTGTTAGTTAAATATCATTAAAACCGTATATCAAACCGTAGCTTATTAATCGCAAAACATGATAAATATTCTTTTCGAAGATGAATTATTTACAACTTCTGATTATTTTAATAAACGTCCGCAAATGGTCACAAATAGGGTCACGGTCACAAATAGGGACATTTACCTTAAATGTATCTCATCGTGTTTGAATATACACCTTCGACGTAAATATCGGTGTTCCATCTTATGATTGTTTAGATGTACTATTGCGATAAATATTACCACATGCCCCGGTAGTCGAATTGGTTAAGACACCCGAACGGAATGCGGGAGATTCCAGGTTTGAACCCTGGCTGGGGTAATATTTTTCGCAATAAGTTTTCGCAGTGATTTTAATATTAAATCGATATCGATTTAATCAAGGGAAGGGAAAGGGAATTTCTCCATCTTAATTTAAGTTGCTAAAATTTAAGCGCTTAGATAGAAGGACCGGATTGCGGTCTAAAGTATCCTGACGATTGTCAGAAGTGATTGCCAGTTTCGTCGATTAAGAAATTTAATTTGGTTATTTATACACTGGCGAAGTAAATGTATCTCATCGTGTTTGAATATACACCTTCGACGTAAATATCGATGTTCCATCTTATGATTGTTTAGATGTACTATTGCGATAAATATTACCACATGCCCCGGTAGTCGAATTGGTTAAGACACCCGAACGGAATGCGGGAGATTCCAGGTTCGAAACCCTGGCTGGGGTAATATTTTTCGCAATAAGTTTTCGCAGTGATTTTAATATTAAATCGATATCGATTTAATCAAGGGAAGGGAAAGGGAATTTCTCCATCTTAATTTAAGTTGCTTAAATTTAAGCGCTTAGATAGAAGGACCGGATCGCGGTCTAAAGTATCCTGACGATTGTCAGAAGTGATTGCCAGTTTCGTCGATTAAGAAATTTAATTTGGTTATTTATACACTGGCGAAGTAAATGTATCTCATCGTGTTTGAATATACACCTTCGACGTAAATATCGGTGTTCCATCTTATGATTGTTTAGATGTACTATTGCGATAAATATTACCACATGCCCCGGTAGTCGAATTGGTTAAGACACCCGAACGGAATGCGGGAGATTCCAGGTTCGAACCCTGGCTGGGGTAATATTTTTTGCAATAAGTTTTCGCAGTGATTTTAATATTAAATCGATATCGATTTAATCAAGGGAAGGGAAAGGGAATTTCTCCATCTTAATTTAAGTTGCTTAAATTTAAGCGTTTAGATAGAAGGACCGGATCGCGGTCTAAAGTATCCTGACGATTGTCAGAAGTGATTGCCAGTTTCGTCGATTAAGAAATTTAATTTGGTAAAGATATTATTTGGATTTTTTCGAGGTACAAAGATAACTACTTCGATTTTTTCAAGGTACACCACGCGTGCTTGGCGTCTTTTTTTTACCTTTTTGTAAAAGGTAATTTTGTACGGATATCACCCCTTTTTGTTATAGATACATCAAACGCCATAATGTCTATCGACATCGACATTTATGTCTGATAAAATCAAATGTAAATATTTTTTGTATTATAACTTACAAGAATTATATCTGAGAGTTTAACATCCTTAAATGTGCAGTGTAGTTTGTATAAATTTATATAAATCATTAAAAAAATTAAGACATAAAATATGAATATATTAGGCAAAGTCAAATTTGTCGAGAGCACATTATGCAGTGTTTGCTATAAATAAATTTTGTCGAAAGAAAAGCAGATTTCATACAGAATTTGGCATGTACGATGCTATTGGCAGAATGTCATAGTAGATAATATATGTATAGTAAAGTTTGTTAACAAAATAAGGCAATTAATAATTTATAATACAAACTACACTGCACATTTAATTAAGGATGTCACTATCAGATATAATTTTTGTGTTATAATACTAAAAATGTTTAGATTTAATTCTATCAGATATATTCGATAGTCATTATTAGAAAGAGAGAGAGAGAGAGAGAGAGAGAGAGAGAGAGAGAGAGAGAGAGAGAGAGAGAGAGGAGAGAGAGAGAGACAGAGAGAGACAGAGAGAGACAGAGAGAGACAGAGAGAGACAGAGAGAGACAGAGAGAGACAGAGAGAGACAGAGAGAGACAGAGAGAGAGACAGAGAGAGAGAGAGAGAGAGAGACAGAGATTGATTGATTGATTGATTCTTTATTATGCCATAGTCAAGACTTTAGGCAATTAATGAATAATACAGGTAAATATGTGATAAGCAAAATACAATAGACAAAATAGAATAAGTAAAAACTAAAAAGAAAAGAAAGGACGCAGTGTGATAACAGCAATAAAGCGGAAAGCAAAAGTGGAAACAATGGAGATAATAATGACAATAAAGCAAAAGATAATAATATTGCTTCCTCCTCAGCCAATGCTTCACGACTTATTATAAGACAAAATAATTCGAGTGAAAGACGTTTGAATATACATAACTAATATGATAATATTGCGTCATATAACCAAAATTTCGTTGAAAAATGAAAAATTGTCTGAAATACTGCTGAAGAATTATGAGTCAACGAAATTCAGTTATTATGCTCTCTCAAATAAAAGAACAAGTATAACCACGTAACGAGACTAATATAGAACTTACTTAAGCATAAAACGATTATAATGTTGAACATAAAGTGAAAAAGCTTATAAATAATTAAATATTTCATCGTGGTGAAAA